>AYEL01016282.1:0-15385 GCA_000484575.1 Olivierus martensii | reverse complement strand
TATCAGGTATCATGCCAGACTCCGGCTGAACGGGAAGGTGAACCAGTCGAGATCGAAGTAAAGACCCGGCGCGGAAGAAGAATCGTAACTCCCGCGCGATATTCCAGAAATGTGTAATGTATGATGACAAATGTATACGGTTTGATTTCCTTGGAAAATAAAGGTGGGAGGAAATGTTAGAATTAATAATACTGTTGGTTATGTTCAAAAAGAAAAAAAAAGGAGAGAGGATGTGGCAACACTGAGAGCGTCGTAAAAAAAAAGGCGGCGACGAGTTCGAATGTAACGGTTTTTCTTTTCAATAAAGTTTTGTTTGTTTTGGAGAAATGACGGAGTTTTATTCCGGGAGAGTCTCAACAGTAGCCAAGTTATTGATGTAGAATTTTAATAATTATTTAATACAGTGAAACCCCGATTTTGAAATGCCCTATACCTCCGACCCACAAATATATATAACCCCGATTTTGAAACATCGGGGACCGGCCCGAAAAGTCGAACGAGCCGGGAAAACGCACGAAACTTCGGGACCGGCCCGAAGTCGAACGAGCCGGGAAAACGCACGAAACGGGAACTCTGATGACGTCACAATAAAAAAAAGAACTCTGATGACGTCATAATAAAAACGTTATATAATTAAAACGTAGGAAAAGGGAAAGTTTTACATTGCATGTATAAGAATATGTTGGGACTTCAAAAATAGACGTTTAAAGCGGGAAAGTCGTATGATACGGGAACGCACGAGCAGCGGGAAAGTCGTACGATACGGGAACGCACGAGTGGGGTTTCACTGTATTATCAACATAATCAACGAAGTTCACATGGAAAGTCGTACGATACGGGAACGCACGAGCGGGGTTTCACTGTATTAATTTTGTAGATTGATTTGTTTAAATATTGTGAGCATTCAAGCTTCCAAGATAGATGAGAAAATAATGAATGATTAGGTTAGCATGAACGCATAATCCTTCAGTAAAGACAAGATTCGATTTGAACCTCGCTGTTATAATTTGGAGGGACGTAATTTGTAAATGCCCAAAATTTATGAATTGCCCACTAACAATAATTATTATTATATTCTTCTTTATCGTAATAAACAAAAAAAAAATACAAAATTACAAGGAGAGAAAGAATTGCCCACTAACAATAATTATTATTATATTCTTCTTTATCGTAATAAACAAAAAAAATACAAAATTACAAGAAGGAGAGAAAGAAAGGATGTATTTTGTATATCAGATCATTTTTTGTCAACAGATGACGCTACACTTCATTCTGGCAAAATACTATGTGGCAGTAAGAAACAATCCCTTCCTTAGGCTGCCCACCCCTGCGGAGGGGTCAGCCGGATTGTGGAGGACGGGGTCTGTCCACCCCTGCGGAGGGGTCAGCCGGATTGTGGAGGACGGGGATCAATGGCTCGTATTCCATGATAAATATTTTCAAGGAATGGGACCCGAGACTCAAACCCGGGTCCTCCAGAATGGAAAGCCGAAGCGTTTCCATGCGGCCAATCCGGTCTATATCAGACCATTGCTCAGGAATTCGAACATTTTGTTAAATGTATTGATCTTCTACGGCCGGATGGCCGAGTGGTAACGCGTTGGCGTGCCACGCAGGAAGACCAGAGTTCGCGTCCCTGGTGCGGCATCTCTTGAAAAGTTTCTTCGGGGTGCTAGGCCTGGCCCGGCGTTTCCCATCCTTTACCATCCGGCCTCCCTCCACGGGTGTAGGTCAACCCGTGATTGGAACTGGCCCCACCTCTTAGTAATCTCCCTGATTGGAAAGGGGCATAAAAATTAAAAAAATATATATATTGATCAATCACAAGTTATCGAAGGTATCGTTGAAGTATGAGTAATCGGAATTCGAGGACTACCTGCTTTAACAGGTAGTCCGGTTTATGAGATAATATTCTTGGAAAAAGCTCGTAAACAGAATTTTTATAAAATACAATCTAAATTACCATTAATTTCCATTAAAAATTATAATACTTTCCTCATCCAAAATGACAACCTTTTTTCTCTGAAATATGTTGAATACCGTCTGATCATATAAACGACGACAAAACGATTCCTATAATTAGCTTTAGATGTTATTAAACATCTTAAATAATACAATTCTCTTAGAGATCTTAATGAAAAAGCAGCATTTGAAACTAATTCAATTCCTGCTCTTACATATGCAGCCAAATTCAAATGCATATACATATACAAGCTGGATGCAGTTCATCAATCCCTATTTTTCAAAATGGCCTAAAATTAACATCTTGGTGGATTCAAGTTCAATATCAGGTCTCACACCTGCAGATTTTTCAGAAGGGTGCCCAGACCAGCCATTTTGCATAAAATAGTCATGACAGGCAGTGGAATGTCTTGCTGCTTAAGAACGCTGATTGGAAAGTAGCATAAAATTGCACAAAGATGTAATGACAGTACTATTTATTAGATTTTGATTAGAATGCAGCATAAAAGTGGGAAAGACTAAAAATATTTCCAAAAGTTGATTACTGCATGATTTATCAATTTCATAAGGTATTCTTTGCAAGATAAACATGAATTATAATAATTCAGCATAAGCATTAATCAAAAAGAAACGATATAGTAGAAGCATGCTTTATTTAAAAAAATTTCCTAGTGTTCATAGGAAACTAAATATCACATTTTGTCTAGTGAATGGCTGCATTATAAAATATCATCTTACTACTTAGAAGATCCGGATTCATTTCCAGTACACATCAGACGTCTCTTATTAAATTCAGCTCGGAATCACATCCATTATTTTATCAGAAGATTGCTGACATTAGCCGAGTGAATACGCTTTCTATTCCAATCGCAAGGACACGTAATTGAATTCGTTCCTATTTAAATAATATATATAGTCTATATAATTATCCGTGGGGCGCAAAATAGGACATATGATGATATTGGTACTGGTTATATTCTATAGCATTGAAAAGGAGTGATGTAAATCCATTTTTAAGCTATTCGATTTTTATGTTTGTCAGAAAAATGGGGCAAAGCTTGAAAATGGAATTTTTAATATTAAATTATATTTGCTTCTAAAATCAGAATCTACTATATCGGAGACTCGTAAGCTGGGATTATCCTGTGTATGTTTATTTGCAATAATGGTTATTTCATTTATTAGATTTATTATAATTATTTAAATTTTTAACGTATACAATATACAGCATTTTATGTTCTTTTATTTTACTTGAATCTTCTTTTATGAATCGGCAGGAATGACCGCGTGAAAAAATTCGCTGTATCGCATCTTGAAGGATATGAGTTCAAATTCGGGTCCCATACCTCCCAGTTTTTCAGGCTGGCCCGTTGAAACTCATTCTTCAACCTTCTGTTTGACCTCAGTATTGGTGTCGATTATCCTGTAATGGCCTTAAAAGTGATCGCCGCCAGATACAGAATATCTTTTGCCAGCTGCTTAACACAACGAACCTACTCTTATTCATTATTGTATGTGATAACTGTGGTTTTGTTGATGCAAAATGCTTGTATATATAGATTCTATTGAATTTAGTAAAATTGGTTCAAGTTAAATTGCATTTAGAAATTTGAGTTATTTCGAACCAGGAATTATGAAATTAATAATATCTAATTTTTAATACAGCATCGAGGTTAGAAATTACGAATAATCAATATAATATTTTACCAATATATTTTCGGTTTTTTAAAATTCATTTCCCTCTATTTTAGAGGGACTAATCAGTTCAAATGTAAATGTATTAAGTTAGATTACAGTTTTTAAAACAATTTCAGGAAACTAAATATCACATTTTGTGATATTTAGTTTCCTGAAATTTCCCTATATAGAATGTATTAATTTTATATTTAGAGTCATATAAAGGAATTGTTTACTTTACCGTATTTTAACAAAGATAAATGTTTTTTATTCAGTTTTGGTTAATTTCATTTTTCTTAATAAAATCTCCATGATTAGTTTCAGTTTAAAAAACAAATATTTCTGATTTTATTGAAGGAAACTGTACAATCGGAATTCACAATTAACGGTCTGAATTCCACTTACATATTTGATAATAAGATTGTAAATAAATTATTTTGAACGTTTACATAAGCTATTGCAGAATGGAGAAAACTTATGATATGGAAATTTTGACAATATTTCTGAGATTAAAACTGAAAATGATATTATATATCCAATAATAAGTATTCCAAATGCGCTAAGTAATTCATCCAGTTTTAAAATATGAAAAGAATCTTCGTTATCAATTTGTGTTTCTTTTTCATACCGAATTTCTTGATCGAACATAATTTTTTCTTTTATTCCAGCTTCCAGACATCGTCTTATACTGAAAATTAAAACAGAATTTCTTTAGTATAAAAGTGACTTGTCATTTAATTTTTATTTGTATACTTACATCTTATTAAATTCATTTTTGAAAGGGAATCTTTTATTTAATCCTATAGATGCTATTTGAGTGTATAGAAAATCTGTGGATAACAAGAATTCATCACTACTACCTATTAACTTCAGTCTATGAATTATTTCCGTATCAAAGCCTATAACAGCTTCATATTTTTTCTTAGGAAAATTTCCAATAAAATCTTTAATATATCCTTTATCAATGAAATATTTTAATTTGGCAGCTTTATCTGTTTTCTGATCCTAAAATAAATAGAAATGAATTAACTTGTAAAAACGTACTATTTTTTTATCAGTATAATTTGTGAAAATTATTTGTCAGTTTCTATGCTACTAAAATAAATTTCTGAATTGTTTTGATTGTCTCTACGACTTTATAATCAATAATGCATACAATATAAATAAACATTTTACTTTTACTGAATAACAAACATAAATGCCTGAAATTTATTAGATATTGTTTTTTGCATATAATTATTCTTCTATATATATATATATATATATACAGTATATATATATTGTATAGACAAAATGAAACAAATTCATATTTTCATATTTTAAAATTTACTACTTTGAATATAATAAACATGTTTACAAATATAAACGTTAATTCTATCAGTAAACCACTATATAGACATGATAAGATGTAACAAATTTTGAAAAAATTATTCTGATAGAGTTAAGATATGCAAGATGGATCAGATTTTAGAATTTTGTTCATAAAATCATAAATATTTCTGCAAAAAAGTTTATAGATTTTACCAAATGAGCCATACTAATGGTAAATTACGTACGTATATTAATGAGGCATTTGTTAGCGCAATTAATCAATAATAATGCGAAAAGGTAGTAGATTCTATTCCTTTGAGTTAGGTTAAATTTTGAAAGTTTGTCTAACAGCTAGAACAATAAAGTTAAAAGATTTGGATATAGTTTAAGAGATAAAATATCTTTAACTTCAATTGAAAATTAATAATTTAGTACTGAAATCGTTAATTAACAATAGTATTAAGAATCATAAAAAATATTTATATCATATCTATTGAATTGCCTTATCCCATTGCATACAATTTGTAGACATAATAAATTCAATTTGTATACGAAGTTCCCATTTTAAGAAATCACCTCTTCAAGACAAGTTAAATTTTTAAGTGAGTCCAGCCTGATAATCCTTATTCTTTAATCATTCCAGTTCATCTATCTCGGATGTTGATCAGCTGATGTCGAACAAGTGGCCCACCAAATATACCCGATCTGCGAATTGGCGGAATAGTTACAATATTTAAAATCAATGTGAACTCGATGTTTAATTAAAATTTAGGACTAGGTTTATTTTCTGAGATATTATAGTTTGTAAGATACATTCAAGTACATATAAACAGTCTATCGGATGGTCGCAATGAAAATGGGTTATGATTGCAGAGTCCCATATCTTTAAAAGATTTTCAGAGGAGTCAGAAAGCAACTCGTTTAACTCTATCCTCCATCTAACAACTGATTCCACTAGGGGTGTTGGCAGCCAATAGTGGACCCTGGAATGTCCTGCTGCTTAGTATATAACTGTGGGGATCGGCAACCCTCCTTTCTGTTGTCGTAGAGATAAGTCGAGGAATGTGATGACGATGTTGTAATGAAATAACAGGATGTAATCGATATTGTTATTCTTTTCGTGGTAATAAATTTAAGATGGTTTGTTCAGTTGTCAATGAAAAGTCTAAGATTTGATACCTGAGTTGTTTGGAACTATCTGGAAATTATGTAAGACAACCTCATCCCCGGGAAAGGTGAGGAAGAGGTTAGCTGGATAAAAGAGCTAGGGCAAAGAAAATCGACGCTTTTGGTTCTGTGTCTTGATTTTGTTATTTTTCTTGTCTCCAGCTCTGTGTACTAATTAGTATATCCTTCGAAATTACCGACTTCTACACCCTTCCGCATTATCACTTCGAACAACCAACCCTTTGGATTACTAATAAAAGGCTTCGAGGGATGTTTATTAATAATTTTCATTTTTCTTCTACCGACCGTTTGTTGTGTTCATTTCCTTTTATCAACTGGACTAAAGACTTTTTAAAAAGAGACTAAAGACTATCTGTAGTAAACTTTTTCCAAGGTTCGTCTTTGTGGAACGTCCGCATTGAAGATTGTATCAGGTATCTATCTCTCATTGTCGGTATTCAAAACCTGTAAATAGAAATCTCTCTTGTGTGTTTTTTTAAATAATAATAAAAAAGCTGTTGAATTTAATTTTAATGTTGTTCTCCGTCTTGATTCTTCGAGTTATATTGTCTCGTTCGTCATCATTACTCACGCATTGAACGTGGACCGCTTCTAGGCCGTCAGCCTATTTGATTCCGCATTTCCATTTCCGCCCGGACCCTCACATAACATAGAAAGCGTCGTACAACCTTACAAAATATAGATGCATATTCAAACTGGTTAAATTAGTTATGCAATTAATAAATATTTTTCTTTGATTGTATTTGTTAACAAAATGTTGTGATCATAATTTACAAATTCATTTTTATAATTGGAGATAAATGAATCTAGGAATACTATCTGTAAATATATTTGGTTATATAATACAGTATTCTATCAAATAGCCTATTATTTTAATGATAAGTTAATAGAATAATTTCGAAGAATAAATACCCTTATAAATTTTCCTATTCCAGATTTCAAAGGAACAATTGTTCTGTAATTATCATATTCCATAGCATCGAATAGTTCAGGAAATGTTCTAGGAACAGATTCTATACTAGGAAATGTTAAAAATGACATCAATGCTCCACTATAACTTGCTGTAAGAACAAAAATTGCAAGAATCCATCCTATCGCCAGAATTCTGCAGTTGTGTCTAATAGGCTTGAACAAAGCGTTTCCTAAAATAAACAAAATGTCAGTTTAAATAGAAATATTTCATTTATTTATCAGAATCTAAAAAGCTTATATGTAAGCTTATATGTTAAAAATTAATCTCTAATTTGATTCTTTATTACTCTATAAAATTGTTTTATATACTATGCATACTCTGAAAATAAACTGAATAACATCTATTTAGAATTTAGATATTCTTTGATGGCGACAGTAGGCCTATATCTGAATAATGACAGATTTTATATTCATATTATTAATAATGAATATTTTACTGTGATCTGTAAAAAATCAATGGTAAAGCAATGCAGGAAACATTTCATTAATATATATATATATATTATATTATACTCTTATACAAGGAGTCCTGAAATTACGACGGAATCGCATTCAAGAGTTTCGATCGTAGTTCGAATCTTTCATAACTCGGATTTTCCATAGGCACAAATATTGTAAAAGATACGTTTCTAAACTATTTAAAATCAGAATATTCAAAATATATTTAAAAGGTGGCATGGTATAGCAATGTTGAATAAACCGTTTATATTCTTTTAACATGGAAAATATATAGGGTGAGTCATATAACTTGACACAGAAATATCTCGAAAATAAATTATTTTACAAAAAATGTTTCAAGTACAAAAGTTGCTTGGTTTTGAGGGGGAAAGAAAACAGCATTATTTATTTCTCATTTGGTGGGCGTTTTTATGGTCATTCAAGTCAAATATTTTTCTCAATGGGAACCTAGATTTTTCTTTACATATTCTTATTCTATGCAAAAACTGAATCAATGTTGGTCTAAGAAACTTTTTCTGTGACCTCTATTTTTAAAGTTATTTCAACATTAATATCTGGAAAATGAACTATTTTTCAAACATGATACTGTACATTTAAGGGAAAAAGTGAATTGACGTTTTTTCATTCAGTAAGTAATTTATTAATCAGAGAAGCAGAAAAAATAATGTATCATAACAAGTTTTCAAAACGATATCCGTCAACTTGGATACACTTGTTAATTTGTTTGATAAAAGATTTATGACAGCACAATAGTGTTTGTCTATCGATACCGAATGCAAGCATTTCTAATGCGTTTTTCATGCTTTCTGCAGTTGTTGGTACGTCCTTGTATACCCTTTCTTTAAGTTTAACCCCCATAAATAAAAGTCAAGAGATGTTAAGTCTGGCGCTTTGGGAAACCGGAATTACAATTTACTGTACCACCTCTGCCGGTAGAGGTGGTACAGTAAATTGTTTAATAAGTGTCGTGCTGTCAAAGAACAGTGTGCAGGGTAACCATCATGCATAATTTAGCCGCCGATATTATTACAATTTACTGTACCACCTCTGCCGGTAGAGGTGGTACAGTAAATTGTTTAATAAGTATCGTGCTGTCAAAGAACAGTGTGCAGGGTAACCATCATGCTGAAATCCCATATTTCGTCTGTCTTCTAAGATGTATAGTGGTATGTAACCTGCCTGTCTTCGTGTCTTTTAAGCTCAGATATTCCAGCGGCAATGACAATTCCTGCTCTAAAAGTTATTGTATTTCTGTCTATCCAAGTGTACCGTCAAAAATGGGGACCAATTAATTTATCACCGATAATTCTACACCAAACATTCACAGTCCAGAGCTCTAATGTTAACTTCCCGCAATCACCGTGGGTTATCAACACTCCAATAATGCATGTTGTGTCGGTTCACCTCCCCGTGATTCGTAAAACTTGATTCATCGGAAAATAATATGCAAAGAAAAAAATCCCAATTTATTTATATTTCTTTGTGCCCACTGGGAGAAGACCATTCCATTTTGAAAATCATCTCAATGAAGTTCTAGATGTAACGACACATGTTATGAGTGGAATTTGTGACGGTTTAGTATTCTGATAACACTTGCCTGAGATATTCCAAAACTGCGAGAAACTGCACGAGAACTTACACGGGAGTTAACGGCGACTGTGGCTAGCAGAGCAGCTTCATTATTTTTACTTGTTACAGTTGCTGGGGCCTCCTTTTCCCCAATTTTATACTTCCATTTTCTATAAACTGTTTTACAACACGATACAAGGATCTACGGAATGGAGTGGTTTTTCTCAGGAAAACGATCATCATATAATCACATAGAAGCAATAATATTTCTTCCAGATTCACCATATATAAGAATCGTTTCAATTTTTTCTGCGACTGCCAAATATGCATATTTAGTTCATAATTAACTGAAAATTAAATGTTAATCAGAGTAACTCTGGTATAATGAATTTTACAAAGATAACTGCGTATTCAGTATGCTTAATAAAGACAATAAACTCAACAAGCCTTATGAATGTAGGTGTTTTCCAATTCATATTTGCATATTTAAAGATCTGAAACATTTCATTTAACTAAATTTTATTTATTTAATTATAAACTAAAACGATTTTTCTCTTAAAATGTAATTTGGATTAAACTTTATTTTTTAAATATTTTTTCATTATTAAATTATTTACATTTAGTTAATTTTATAGTCATAAGATAGCCAGTTCATGGCATGAAATAACTGAAAAAGACTATTAAGATTGTTTTTGAATCTTTAGTGTTCTCAAATACTTTGTAAGTAACCCCTTTCTGCTTAGAGCACTAAGGATCATAGTTACCCGTTATGGACTAGCTACTCTCTCAACCGGATCAGCCGGGTGTCTAGAAGAGCGAACTGATATAGTAGCTCCATTCACACCTGGGAAGAAACGCTTTGGATTTTTCGGCAGAATGGGAATCGAACTGACCTCGAGTACATTAGCGATGTTCTTTAGCCTTCCCTATTGACACTCTTAAATACTGTACTTCATTTTCAAGATATTACAGGTGGGATGCCTAATTTATCATTAATATTGAAATAACTGTAAAAATAGGGATCACAGAAAAAAAGCTTCTTAGACCAAAGTTGCTTGATTTTTTGTTTAGAATAAAAATCTGTAAAGAAAAATATAAGTTCCCATTGAGAAAAATAAAGTTTACCCCAAATGACCTTGAAATGCCCACCAAATGAAAAATAAATAACGCTGTTCTCTTTCCTCAAAACTAAACAACTTTTGTCTGAAACATTTTTCTGAAAAATACTTTTTTTTCAGATATTTCTGTGTCAAATTAAATGACTCACTCTGTATAACTAAAGCCTATCAACAGTCTTATATAGGTAAAAGTATAGTGTAAGGATTAAATTTTACTTCTATACAATTAATAATTCCATACAATACTCTTAATGTCAACCTGACACTAGGAGATATTTGACCCTGTTTCTCCAACACGCATCCAACCTCCTTGCACGCAACACGTCAGAATATCGTCGAAATACAATATGTGGCGAGTGGTCCAGTGACGCCGAAGTCTTGGATAGGAGAATTGACTCAGAAACTTATTTATAGCAATAATTCATAGCATAATATTAATTTATTTTAATGTAAATAGAGCAAATTAAAGTTACATATTTTTAATGATACACTGTCTTAACTTCTACAGGAGACAATACTAGAAGTTAAATAATAACAACAAAGCTGTATAGAACCAGATATACAGTAACAATTCAGAATTAATGCAATTTCTCTGAGAGAGCTATCTTCTGAATTGCTCATCACATGTCTGAGAGACGATATTGATCTAATAGTCCATCGATTACACATTAATTACATGCAGAAAACTGTTCGATCATGTTCATCTCCGTAGGGATGCTGCTCAACGAGACGGGTTACGATTTCCTTTGTAACTTTTCACATAGTTTTTTCTAATCCTATTCTGATGTCTACAACTCTGTGTTTCGATTTGGTTGCCATATCTACCAAAACCAGCACAATAAGGAACTGTCGGCATTTATTTGTCTCAAAACGGAACTTTATTATTTTCTTTCCCACGTAGAGACGAGATGTTTCTACAGAGAAGAGGTTCCTGGTCCGGAATATTTGCCGGAAATTTTTATTGTCTTTCCTTTCACTCAGATTAGATTAGCTTAAAATTCTACAGTAAAATTGCAAAATAGTTTTACAATTAAAATTTGTCTGAAACAAAGGGAGTGCTGTTTAGGGATCTCTCGGACCTCACAAAAGATAAAAACAAAGATGGAATATTTAAGTTATATTCACATGTCCAAGTTTCTAAAATAAATAAACAACTATTTTTTAAATATTACTTACCAATCATTGACTGATTACTATGTGATGGAGTCATCCCAATCCCAATTACAAACTGCACATTTTTTATAGAATCAACTGGAATTTTTTATATGTGGATCAAAGCATCTTTCACTCAGTGGGTACTAAGCGGGGGGTATTTCTATACCCACCGCGCGCCTTCTAAACCCTGGTGGTGTCAACCGCCAGAGGTGTGGGCTGCACGTGGTGTGGATGGAAACTTCATTCATCCCGGTTCATTGAATCCCACCACGAATATGGGGTTCACCGAAACATCCTCAGATCCCTCCTGAAAAACTGGAGGTATGGAACTCGAGAATTGAACCCAATCTTCGAGGGTAGACGCACAGCATGCTTCATTGCAGCCATCCGGCGAACTAGCAGGATTTTAAAGTAGGTGAATATACGCTCGGGTCGGACGCATCAAGAAATTTTTCTAGGCTCCGAATTGGTTCCAGATAAATGAATTATTGTGATTTTTTGTAGGCATTTCTGGCTATATTCTTGAATTGAAACTAAAATATCTCACTAACAAAGTATTAAAGACCGATGTGGCTGCTAGTATCTTCTATTGAATTCCACACTGCTTTCTTTCTTTTCATTTATTGGATTGTAATCAGCGTGGCATTCCATAGCTTACTATAGGTTATTTATAGCTATAATAAGGTCAGCAGTCATGGAAAGAATAGGATTGAATAAACTAGATATGGACCCTAATATATATAGAAATATGAAATTATTAATTAAGCAGAATATTCTATGTTGGAAGACAATATGGTCCATATTGGCGGCGATCGGCCGGATGGCCGCCATAGGTTTACCGCTCGGCCATCCGGCCGCGCGGTAAAGCTATGGCTTACCAACATAGAGGATCCGGGTTCAAATCCGGGTCTCACCCCTCCAGTTTTTCAGTAGGGATCCGGGCCCGGCCGTTGAACCCCATCCTTCAACCATCCGGTAAGCCAATCATAGGTATTGGCACGCCTGTGATAAGCTGTATAAGTCCAGATACAGAAGTATAAGTCCCTTGTGCGATATGGCCGTATAACCAACTTAACCTAACCTGGTAGGACCAAAAATCGGATTTAGATCCTTCAGGATAGAACAGAGCGACGAACTGAGCGATCGAGCTGCATCTGTTGGATGCGTTTAAAACACATGACAAGATGCACTGGTCAGTGCGCCATGTTTAATAAGATAAACAGTTTGTATCATGTATTTTATATAATTTAATTATTGTGGTAATTCGTAAAGATGATTATACAGGAAAACATCATTAATTCGAATAATAAGTAAAATAATCTTAATTCCATCTCTACCTTTATTTATTGAACGTACATTTTTTCAGAATTTATTCTACTATAAAACAAAGCAATTGCAGTAAAGCTTAAACGATTGTAATTGCAGTCGACTTTGAGTGTTTAAATAAAGGCTCTCTAACGTTGTTTCGTCTTTTAATACAGTCTTTTCAATATATTTTCTTTAAGTGGCCATTATAAGAACTGAATTTTACATCTCTGATCTGGACGTATATGACGGAATTTTAAATAGTCCAACATTAAATAATTTTCTCTTCTGTTTAATGTCTTCGGAAAAAATATCATTTAACTTAATAACTCTAAATAATTGATATGTTTGATCAATTGAAAGCATATGAAATTTTTTGAGAGATAAACAAAACTTTTAACGTCAAAATTCATCGAAGAATTAATATTTAGCAAATGATTAGATGCAGTGTAGATTATAGCTTTACAGTCTGTACTGCATTTATCACGTATGAGTATAAAAGAATGAAACAAGATAGACGTACATTGTGTAATGAAACATCTTTGAAATATTTATAAATTAATCAGATATGAGAGTGAATCTTACCTTTAAGTAGTTACCTTTAAATAGAGTATCACGTTCAGTATACACTATTTGATATATTCATAACTATTGGCCATTATGCCAATACTGATAATTAGTGTGAATTAGAAAATCAAGAAACATTTAACTGCTAAGCAGGATTTAGAGTGTAGAAATGTTTCAGGTTTTAACTAGAAACTCAGAGTTCGATTCAGTGTCTCATAGCTTAGTAAATTCATTCATGATGTACCAGAACGTCTCTTCGATCTATTTCCTCTACAGGTCGACATTAATATGGCCATATGGCCATTCGTCAGGGATGAATTCATCAAGTGGAGAGATAGTTTGCAACAGAGTGAAAAGTGGAGTCATATTTGACCAAGAAAAAAGATATTTGTCCACGAGGCAATTTAGCCGATGATTCTATATTTACAATGCTAATTTTCAAATAGACTTTTATATAAAAATAATATACTGTATATTAGTATATTTTATTTTAGAGTTTATTTTCAAAAATTATATTTCATATTTAAATCTGAAAGTATATAAACGAACGATGGATACAATTAATTAAACAAAATGAAAATAGCTTTGACTGATTTTCAAGTAAATTTCTTTAATCGATTAGAAAGGCCGCGGTGGAAACTTGTTTTGTGAATCCAGATTCAATTTCCGGTTCCACACCTCCAGAAGCCCTTTCACGAAGTGCCCGGGACCAGCTCCTTGAACCCTTTCTCTACATGACTCTATTTGCAACACAAAGGGTGATGTTACCCATGCTATATTCCAGCGTTTCCCAAACTATGTTCCCCTGAACACCAGTGTTTCGCGAAAGGCCAATACCAAGTTCTGTAAAAAATTACGAAAATTAATATAAGCCTCATATAATTTTAAATGTGCCAAGTTGAAACTGGAGTCAAGTTTATTTTATTATTTTCATGTATTTTATTTTACATAATTACAATTTAATAATAAATATTTGTCTTGTTTTCTTAAATATTATATTTAACCTGCCTAATTTATTTATTATTAATTAACTACCTATACTATAAAATAACCAAGGTGTTCCGTAAAAATTTCAGGATTTCTGTGAAGTGTTCCGTCATAGAAAAAGTTTGGGAAAGGCTGGCGTATTCTGTTATTCAATGGTTTAAGTCATTTTGCATATTATTATATAAAAATCGGCCTAACAATTCAATAGAATGTCCGTTTTATAAATTATTATGAAATTTAATGTTTGTTACAATATAAGAATAGAAAACTAACCTTGATTTATGAATGATGAAAACAATCCCCAGATAACACCAGAAAGAGTAATTTACTGAGAACTGATATATTTCGCATTGAATATTAGACAGAAGAAAAATATTCCAATAAGGAAGCATACGAATGTACAGTATAATGTTTTCATTTTGGTGGGAGGGCTGCAGCCCTGCAGCCCTTATGGGCGAGCTGCCACTGCCTTGTACTAATATAAATCTAATTTTGAAGAAATCATTGATTTAAAGATGAATAAAGTAAAAACTTATCTGACATTTTTAAGAGGATTTGATATAGAATGTTAACAAAACTGCAAAATCCCTTAATTTAGCAAACTTTAAAACCAAATCTAGGCAACAGATGATTACAATAATGCATATGCACATAAATTACAGAATTATTAAGAAAAAATTATTCAAATGCACATCCTTTGATTAGAATCTAATATTTCTTATGAACAAAAAAGCATTTTTACATATTTTAAAAAAATTAAAAGAAAAGTGATAAACAATTATTTTATAATTTGTGTGGTAAGATTCATAATTCAATCAGGAGGCAGCAGAAATCTACTGTTTATACAGTGTTACTAAAATATCAAATTACAATCAATCTCCACTAATTGTAAAAACTCTTATAAATCTCTTGTAAATACTGGTGTAGCAAAAACATTCCGATACACATTAAGAAAAAACATTCTGTCCCTTGGTGAACTCCAACTCTAACAACCAGTAGGCGCTTGGTTAATACTTTACGTCGGCGATATCAGTCTTGTCGGAATCAGTCTCTTCGGAATTCTTTGCACCGGGAATACCTTTTTGCAAAAAGAAGTTATCAGAGGGAAATTCGTA
>AYEL01016203.1:0-11830 GCA_000484575.1 Olivierus martensii | reverse complement strand
TGGTTTTATATGAGAAAAAGGCAGTTATTTTGTAAGTTTGAAAACTGATATATAAAGTTTCCATTTATCAGAAAAACAAAGCAATAATTAGATTGATGATTGACGCAGAAGTCAGCATCCTAGATTATGGCAGGAAATATTCAACTGATTATGAAGTCAGATGATTGTTTGTTTACATTAATCATATTTTAAATAAAGCATAAAAATTTAAATAATAAAATAATTTTTGTATTAGCTGCAGTCAAAACAAATAATTAGTAAACCAGGATGTATAATTAATGACAAAAAGCATGGGCTAGTTACATTATGTTAATTAAGGGTAGAGGCATCACAACCTATCTTCTTGTTTTAAATGCTAATATAACTTTGTTTTTGCCAAAAATAATTAAAAATTATGACTTAAATACAGAAATAATTCACCATCTGCCATTTTTAAAAAGCACTGATGCGAATCTTGACTAAAACAATAGGTAAAAGGCAATAATTTATCAAATTTATCAAATAGTAGTACTAAATCTAGTGTGTAGCTGGCATAATGATTACTATGAATACAAATTACAGCAATATTTATTTATAAAAATAAGTTTTTTATAAAAATCGTCATTATTTATATATACTAATACTTATTATAAAGAAAAAATATTTTTCACATGATCTTAGGAAAATAATGACGATTTTTAATCTTTGAAAATCAATCTCTAAACAGCCATTTACAATAGATGTACATCGAAACTTTGACCATCGCAGGAGAGCTAAACTGATGATCCAATTACCAGATAACAAGCTTATCTTTCCTAGAACTTCTTCTTTTGTCTTGCAGAGCCAACTTTGAACTCTTTTAACTATTGTTTAATATTACTTAATTTGTGTGATTTTTTATTCTTATTATAATGATTATTTTTAAATATTTTAATTTTTAAATATTGTATAATGATTACAGATATAACTGAAACTTATAATATTAATGACTTTTAATTTTTTTATACTAATTTGTCAATATTATATATGCTATTTTGAATTGTTGAAATTAATAATCAAAATTTTAAGTGTAAAACTAACGAATTCATTTCGGATAAATTAATTTTAAACAGTCCTTAGGTTGGGGGGAGAACAAAGAATGTAAAATCTTGACAAACACATCCATAAACATGCCTGGAGAGAAAATATAAATATCTTATTGCAGACAGTTTCATAGTCTTAGATCAAATGGCCTGAGAAAATAGTAAAATAAACTTTCTTGTCAGAGGGGTCCACCTGCCAATCTCAATGGAAGAGAGGAGGGACCGCTTGACCAAATAAGGTCACAAGCGAATTCGAACCTCTCTCTCCATTGATGTGATTGGGTGGACCAAGTAGAGACTAGAGAGAGAAACGACAGAATGTCCAGACTTCCACACACTTTGTCTCTCTGACTTTAGCTGCCGAGGCCTTCATTTTTTTGCTTGCATCTATTGCTTTCATTTTGAATAAAAAAAATATAACAGAAGAAAGAATTTAAAAGAGGAAGAAAAAACAAGTCTCTCTCAAGGTATGTTAGTGGGCCAGACGTAAAATCCCTCCCTGTTTATATAGAATTTTTTTTTTGTATAACTAAGTTAGGAATTCGTTAGTTTGTCGAGACAGTTTCCCTTCCTATTTTTTTTGTACGCATTTATATATATATCTTTGTAAACCTTTCAATTATGTATTATTCTTTTCATTAATTTAGTTTAATAAATTTTTATTGTTATTAATCTTTACAACAAAAAGAGTGTTTTTATTCCTATGAACTTCTAACCCTTTGGAATCTTGAGCGTCACTTATCCATGCGCCTGAATTTAAGTTCTTTTCGGCCAGAAATATCTAAAATTTCGCATTTGGTGTGAGCGCGATAAATCATCACACCTGGTGTCAGGACAAACGATAATTTGATTGATAATTTTAATAGACCCCGTCCCCACAATATGGCTCTGAAGTAAAACTAAAAATGAAATATAAATGACATTATGATAGTTTTAATTTTTCATTAAAACTATCATAGTGTCATTTATAAAATTTTTAAGGAATTTTATTCATAAAATGGTGATTTCATTTGTTTTATAGGTCTTGCATATCTTCATGGTACGATGCGCGAAACGTGATATCAGGGAAGAGAAAGCAAGGGTGGCAGGGTATATACAGAGGGAGAAGAGAGTATGATTGAACATATGGCTTAATTTTTTGTGATTTTTTTCATTTAATATTATAACTTGTTATAACATTACTTTAAATTTTCCTTATTTGTAAAAATATATTTATGGCTCTCAAATAATTTTTAAGTTGTTGTGAGGGACAGATTTGGCTCTTCTGTCTCAAAAGTTTTCCGACCCCTGAATATACTATGATAACACTAGTTTGATTTTAATGAAATGTCATTACACATGTTACTTTGTTTCGATTGGTCTTGTCAGACGTATAAATACAGATGAAACTGATTTTTCAGATCAGTGACACAAACTAAGTAAGTGCTGTTTTGCCAGGGCTACATCATTTTGTGTGAAATTTCTTACAAAAAAAAACCAAAAAAGCCATAAATGAAAATTTATGGAAAATTTATTGCTTTTGGTTTATTTGTATTTTTTTAGGATAGACAAATATAATAATCAAGTTCCAAACAATCTGTCTTTGAAGGATGTGTATAAAGGACGCGCTAACGGGCTAGTTAAAGATTCATTTGTTGGGTTATTAATTTATTTTAAAAATGTAAATAGTTATGGATATTTGAATTTATAAAATTTTAATGAAAGTTTTTGTTTTTGTACAGAAAATGTGACTTTTAATACTTAATAGAAAATTAAAGATTGATAGCAAGGAATTAAAATAAAAAATGCATAATTAAAAGCAATTATGTAGTAATTATATATTTTTATAATATATTCGTTTGATTACACAATATTTTTAATTATCCTATCTGTATTTCTGAATTCTTTCTCCAAAATGTAATTTTAAAAAATTTAAATGTGATGTGGCCTGCGACAATCTTACAAGCTCATTAAATGACCCTTGAATTAAAATGAGTTTGACACATCTGTTATAAAGGAATGTATCTACGTGAAAGAAGACTGCAAAGGGTTAATTAAAGTCATAATTTTCATCTTAGATACATTTCAAAAAAATTTGATTTAAAGTGAAATGATGGAAATCAGGAAATTATTTCGATAAGAAACTATTGAAATACTATTGATAGTTCTTAAAGTACATGCTTGAACTTAATATACTGTTTAAGTAGTGAAATGATTAATAATATAACTGTATATTAAATAAAAAATAATAAACTCTATTATGAAAATGTAGCTAACAAATGGATAATGAATCTCCCAGAAGGTCTGATACAATTTACTAGACATTGATGTGATCATTACACAATACTCTGTTTATGCGATCATGCTTTGTTCATAAAGCTTTATTATCAAAACAATGGTAATGCTTCTGTTGCACTTTGGTTATTCCAGACAGCAAAGGGCTTATGGAAAGGCCTCATGAGTATTACCAATTTGTAAAAAAAAAATGATTTCACACACTTCGAAAAATCTGGATCTTTACAAATGCAACCAGGATAGAATGCAAGTCAATATAAAATGAAGAACTTGAACATGTTTCAATTGCCGTACTGTAAGCTATGGATTCTGTACACAGGTGTAGCAGTGCTCAGACAATATCCAGATAACTGGATATGTCATATTCAGTTGTGTGGAAAAGTTTGTGCAAAATGCTGAAGTTTTTCCCTTACAAGTCCAACAATTGTTTCAAAACAATGTAGAAACTCTCTTCTGCTTTTCTCATCTGTTCCTAATTTGGATGGAAATGGACAATGCACGGCCTTGGAACATCGTATGGATCGATGAGATCCATTTTTATCTCAATGACTGTCAATGTATACAGTTGTCAGATTTGGGCTACTGACAATCCTTATGCATTTGAGAGATTCTCTTGCATCCATTGAAACTCACAATGTGGTGTGGCTTTACTGCCTCGTTCATAATAGGTCCATATTTTTTTTTTTTTGACGAATTCAAACCAACAGGGCCAGTGATTTGTTCTGCCACTGCAAGGAAATATTGACAAATGCTGCTCAATTTCGTTATTCCACAACTCCAATAGTGTAGATTTCACGACATGATCATGTTTATGCAGGATGGAGCACCTCTCATACAGTGCAGGAAGTCTTACAACCGTATTTCACTGAAGACTGAAAAATTAATTGAACATTCCCTATGAAGTGATCAGCCTGTTTGCCTGATCTCATTCCATGTTACTTTTGGTTGTGAAGTATTTAAAAAATTTGGTTTACCAAGGATATGTGGATAATTTAGCAACTTTGAAGGACCAAATAACATTTCATGCAAGACAAATCTGTGGAGATTTGCTCTGTGCATTTTCTACTATATTCCACAGTAGAAAATGCAATTCATAGAATGCAGTTTTTGGAAAATGTCAAAGAGCAGCATATTGAACTGTATTTGTAATTGACTCAGAATAAAAACTATTGTCAACTATGATCTTTTGTTTTCTTTATTATATCTTTTTAATTCCACGTATAGTGGCATTTTCTCCTCTGGTGGCGCATTTTGGAGCTATTTATTTTCTTTATCAATTCCCATAATCTGGAAAGTATGTAAACCAAAATTGGTGCTGAGTTTGGCCCAACAGATTCTTGGCTATTGGGCTCTAAACACTTCGTCTTTAATTATTGTCAACTCTGTACATATTTCAGTCTATACATTACTGTTTATTGATTTATTTTATTTGTAAGGAATATTAAAAAATATAATTTTAATATAATTTAATAATTTTGTAGGAAATTTCTGCTACTGATAATGAATTATATAGACTAAAAAAAGAAAATATTGAATTGCAAAATATAAAATTAGAAAGAGATGAACTAAAGATCAAAGTAAAAGAATTAAAAAGTTTATTAGAAAATGTAAGTAAAATATTAGTTTATCATATTATTTTAAAAATATTATTTAGATGCTTTGTGATCTACTTAAGACATTCACTCTTGGAAAGCATTACTTAAGTGTAATTTTAAAAGTTGAACTGAATTTTATGTAAATTACTAGAGAATAATTCTTTGAATAAAATTAGAAGTTAGTATTATTATAGAATATATATACCTTTAGAATAATAATAGAAGAAAAACCAGTTTAACTCTCTGTGGTTTAACTGGGTGTTAGTTTAATGAAGGGAAAGTTGGTGGGTTGGAGGGCAGAGTGGTTAGTTAGACTGGAGGGATTGGGGAAGAGAAGAGAAAGTGGGATCCGAGCAAATTGCGTTGGGTTCCAGCAGCGCCGGATCGCCACCTGGTCAGCCCTGGGCACCCTCCTGCGGATGTCCAGGTCAATTAATACTTATTTATAAAAGGAAAAATACATCAGGAGAAAAACATAAGTACAATTCATAAAACAAAACTGAAATACAATTGTTGTAAGTTACAATTTGTTGTGAGCCTAGTAATCTAAGTAGTGATTAATAGAGAAGAGGGAAGCAGTAAGAGAAGTAGAGAGAGAGAGAGAGAGAGGAAGACCCGGACCCGGACTTGGCCCTAGATCCAGAGTTGAAGAAGACAAGGAAGATATGGGTAGTAATAGAGAGAGATTTGGAGTTATAGGGGTAAGTTTAGGAAAATTAAAAGAACAATAAAGAAATGGGAATTGTAAGAGAAATTACCGAAAACAGGGAATAGAAAAACTTAGAGAAGCAAAGTAATAAACTGGATAGGGGTTAGATCACTAGGAGACTAGGATATAAGACGCGAGTTACAAATTATAGACTGGTGGGTGAAAATTGCGAAAGTTTATAGGGTCACCTTACTTGTGACAGAGACATAGAATTAAATAAAATAATAAAATAAGTAAATATACAAATATAAATACAAGCGTACAAACTACAGAGACATGAAAAATAAAAAAAAAATCCAGTAGTAATAAAATAACAATAATGGCTGGATCCAGCTGATAGCAAAAGAGACATGACATAATAAACTGAGAAAAGCCAAACCAGTTACAAAAATGGCTGGATCCAGAGGGGAGAAGGAGTAAAACGCAACATAGATGGTAAACACAAAGGGTACATAGAACAAACCGCAACAAGAGGACACTGGATCCGGGGGTGAAGAAGGGGAAACGCGACAATTGTGTAATACAACGGTTGAGAGTCCTGAACCAAACGGAAGCCGGTTCCGTGGAAGTTGGGTGAAAAATGCGACATTGGCATGGTTTCACCTTAAACACTGATCTTCTTTTGCGAGAAGTCCGTGAAGAAGAGTTCAACATTGAAGTTAAGGAACCCTGTGGGGTTGAAGGTTACTGGAGGTAGCTAAGTTGAGACTAGTAGACCGGATCATGAAATTGAAGAAGATTCAGAACTGGTGGATGATTAGCTGGATGGCTGGCTGGAGTATGGGCTGTCCGGATGGCTGGATGGCTGAGAGTCTGGAATAGTGGCAGGAGGGAAGGATGATTGAAGGGCTTTTGTGGAGGTTACAAATTGTTGAAAGATCTTCAGGGTGTCTTTTTCTGCGACAAAGTGGAAGGCTTCACATGGCCATGGGAGGTCCAGTAAAGCTAGGTGTGATATTAGCTCCAGTCGGGAGTTTGAATAATTGTCACATGTGAAGACTAGATGATTCGAGTTCTGTGAAGAGGTGTGATCACAAGGACAGGTTGATTGATGTGCTTCTCTGAGTACAAAATGACTAATGTATTCATTAAAATTTCCATGATTTGTGAGCACTTGTGTGAGAAGAAAATTAGACATGAAGTGATGGTTCTTGAGTCGGTTTTCAGTTGAGGGGAAATAGGAGTAAGTGATTCTTCCAGTAGTGCTGGAGTTCCACTCCTCCTGCCAAAGATTTTGAATCATGTCACGAACACGATGAACGATGAAGGACCACGGAATTCTGTTGTATGAAGTGGGAATGTCAGAAACAGCAGCGGCTTTAGCCAGTTTGTCAGCGGTTTCATTTCCTGTGTAACTAGCATGTGCTGTAATCCACAGTAGATTTATCATTGGGTTCTTTTTAGCCTTCAGGTGTTCTAAAGTTTTGTTGATAAGGTACTCTACATATCCGTTATTATTGAAGTTAGTTATTGCTTGTAGGGCAGTTTTACTGTCAGAGTAGATATTAATTTTAGAGTTTGAATTGAATTTTAATTTTTGGATGGTTTGAAGTGCTTGCAGGATAGCAAATAGATCAGCTTAATTGTTAGAACAATTACTTTGCAGTTTGAAGGTGCTTTGATGTAGACATTTGTGCCTGTTATTAAAAATCACAACGGCTACTCCCACATTGTTCTCATTTTTGGAGCCATCAGTGAAAATGTTGTAAGTAGTTTCCTCAGTACTATTGTTGCTAGGGTTGCTATATAGAGCTTGGATCCTTGACAGGTAAAGTCGGTTCTCTTTATTTATGTTACTGTTTAGTTCATAGTTAAAAAAATCTTGGAAGGTGTTGTTATTAAAAGTCTTAATAAGGTCTTTATAACTTGGAATGTTGCTCAGGCTATAGTTGCGTTGGTTGAGTTGTTCTTTATTTTTAATATACCACAAAAGGCCAGTTTGTTGTGCCTTTAGGTGAATTGGTGTTGTGCCTGCTAGGACGCACAGAGAGTCTGTAGGTGCAGTCCTGTAAGCTTTACAGGCCCTGAGAAGAATCATTCTTTGTATGCGGAGTAATTTAATTTTGATGTGATGATTGTTAGCTTTGTATACCCAAATTGGGGCGGTATAAAGTAGAATGGGCTCAATAGCACAATTATAGATTGTCCTGATAATGTCATAGCCCAGTCCCCAGTTGTTTTGAGCAATGGAGCATATTGCATTGGCTGTTCTGACAGCTTTTTCATAGACAAAATTAATGTGCTCAGTCCATGAGAGATTTCTAGTAAAAATAACTCCAAGGTATTTTAGGCTGTTATTATTTTTGATTGGGGTGTTGTTGACCTTAATGGGGATATTCTTCTTCAGGGTGCTTCCTTTAGAAAGAAGAATACAAGTGGATTTTTTCTGGTTAATACAGAGTTTGTTGTCAGTGAGCCATTTTTGAATTAAGTGAAGAGCTTTATTGGTGATTTCCCTGATTTGATCTCTGTTTTTGGCGGTTACCATTAGAAGAGTATCATCTGCATATGCATTAATTTTAATGTGATTGTTATTAATGGAGTCACAGGTGTTGAAAATATTATTGAAGAGAATATTCCATAGGCTCGGGCCGGAGCACGATCCCTGGGGACATCCCTTAGTGATAGTCTTGATGGAATTAATGTTTGGTAAAAAGACCCCAGCTTGTTGATTGTGCAGATAGGATCTCATGATGATGAAGAGATTTTTGGGACATTTGTGCTTTTTCAATTCAGAGAGAACAGCAGGCCACCACAGATTATCAAAGGCTCCTCTGATATCAGTTGAGGTGAGGAGTACATGTTTGTCTTCCTCCCAAGCACTGTGAATGAAGTCCATGGTATCTAAAAGATCATGATTGGTTGACAAACCAGGAATGAATCCGTATTGATTTGGGTGTAAAATTTTATTAGTGAAAAAATGGTGATTTATCCTATTGATGATAAGATAATCCAGAGCCTTCCCCAGAACAGGGAGTAGACTGATGGGCCTGAAGTCAGAGGCAAGTTTAGGTGAGTTGTTTTTCGGAATGAATTTGCTGTTTTCCAGATCTGTTGGAAGATACCTGTGTTGAAACATTGATTGTAAGTGACGGAGAAAGCAGTTGGAACCGCACTAAAGGTCATTTTAATCATCTCTGCAGTTACTCCATCAATGCCTGGCGCTTTTTTGTTTTTGAGTGAAAAAAACTGCATTTCTGATTTCCTGAGAGGTGAAGTTCGGGCAGTCTGCAAAGTCACAATATTTAAAAATACCAATAATGATAATATAAACCTAATGTGCTTTAATGACTCTGCAAATCCAGAGTCCAGCCTGAGCTCAGGTCTTTTTACTATTTCCTAAAATAAATCAATCAATCAATCACTAACTAACATCTACATGACAAAAAACAACTTAAAAACTTATGGTTGTTAAAGTATCAAATAAGTATTAGAACTAAATAGCAAAAAACGATGTTTGAAACTAATACTAATAAATTGAATAAATTCTCAAAAATAAGTAAAGTTAAATAATAAAAATAATTTATTTGACTCAAAACACTTACAAAGTGTTAACCAAAGCTTTATTTAGACAATAATAAAGCACAAAACACATTATCAATAAAACTTATTTAATCAAAAATTCAAAGATTCAAATATTCACAATAATAAATATAACCTTAAATACTAATTAATTCCACTACTTCCACTCTCCGATACAAACTTAAGCAATGGTCGATCTTACAAGAAATTCAGAAGTCACAAATCAACTCCAATGCAATACAACACCTCACTAAGTTAGCTGACGTGCACGTTTTTATCCTAGTGATTTTCATAGTCCTGTGCTTGTCTCATTTACATAAGTCATGCAACAAGTTCAAGTTTCGTAGTTTACAGAGCAATCAATTCATGTCATCCTCTTTACAAATTAATTATGTACTGAATATAAAACATTGATAAGAGATCATTTTTATATTCTCATATCAGATCAGTGGTAATGATTTATATTAGATGACGTCAAGAGCCGAGAGAGTTTGTCGTGACATGGACTTCCAGAGAACATGAAAAGTGAGTTAATTCTTAAACTAAACATAATACGCTAAATAATAATGAAAACAATAAGAAATAATAATAGAGATCATAATAAAATAATAATAATTATAGAATAGATCAGAATTAACTTCTTCACAAGTCTATACTCTAAGAGAGCAGGAACATAATAATCACTGTAATATGATACAATATACATGTAATCCTCAACTTATGACCACTTGTACTTACAATATGTAATGTTATTGATAAATTCTGTGATTGGTCAATGCAACTGAAATGATTCAAATTGCTGACCAATGGTCTAATATACAAAAAGTATCCTTGTCTATACAAAACAAATAAACTGACCGAAAACGTTTTAATTAGGTTTGTTTTGTGTTTCTTATCACCATTTACCTGCTTTAAAGGTTTGTGTTTTGTATAGACAATGTAAACTTCAGCAGGTGTGGAATTACTCGTAGTCAAAAAGTATCCTTTTTGTGTCTAATTCTTGTCTAGTCATTTTTTGTGTTTGTTGAGTTTATTATAATAAAGTGGAGTGTAATAAATATTTGAAGTGGGCAATTCATAAATTTTGGGCATTTCTGTTTTATGACATCAGGATTCAAACCTATATAATGTTAATCATTATGACATATAATAACACTACTAATTATAAAACTATACTATATACTATTTTTAATGATAATTTAAAAATTATATATAAATATTTTATATAATGTCAAGTTTATAGAACTTGATAACTGTGTGTGTAGTCATATTAAATTTTTAAACTTCTTCCACTTAAATTCAAATAAAAACACTATACAACAAGCACTTTTTAGTGTAGATTAATTTATTAACTTGTAACTAATATTTTTGGCATATAATATTATGAGTGTTTTTATATATAGCTTTTAAGTAAAACTTAAATTATATTTTTTTTTTAGGATACTTTAAGAAGGAACAAAGAATTAGGAAAAACAAATGAAGAAACAATACAATTAGAAAATAAAGTTCAAACCTTGCAAAATGAATTGGAACAGGTTTGTCCTATGCAGATAATTTATGATTTTATTAATTAATTCAGACTTGGAAATTACTCATAAAGTAAAAACTCTATAAACCAAGAATCAATTTCTCGTAGATATAATGTTAAAATCAGGAGTTCCATTCTCACCAAAGAAATTTGACCATAATAAAATTAAGTGCAAGTCATCAATTATGTTTAAATAATGATTTATTTATTTAAAAATAAAAATAAAAATATAGCCTTTAAAATCAAGCAAATTATATAATAATGAATTAAAGTTAAAATACATTCTTAGGCATTCTTGTTACACAGCCTTTTCTGTACATCCTTTAACATTGCAACATTAAACAATTGACAAAACTTAAAACCCTAATAATACATTCAGTAAAGTTAAAATAAAGCAGTCAACTATGGTATTAAAATGCATTTCAGCACAGCGTCCTCTTCAGTTATAACCAATGTTAACTTTAACTAAAAAGAAATTCTCCCACATATTTAATTAATACAAAAAATCTTTTAACAATTGTTGTCCCATTGCATATTCCTTTTTTCACAGTTATTTAGCAATTAACATAAAATAAAGGAGATGTATATAGTAAAGTTAAAATACATTCTTAGGCATTCTTGTTACACAGCCTTTTCTGTACATCCTTTAACATTGCAACGATTAAACAATTGACAAAAATTAAAACCTTACTTAATAAGGAAAACAGTATTTTTATTGTTGGCCTTTCTACTTATCCTAAGGCATAAACACCCACACATTTGTAATATATTTTCTAAATGAAATTAAATTTTTTATTGTAACTGAATTTACTTTCTGAATGTATTATTAGGGTTTTAATTTTTGTCAATTGTTTAATTGTTGTGATGTTAAAGGCTGTGTAACAAGAATGCCTAAGAATGTATTTTAACTTTACTATATACATCTCCTTTATTTTATGTTAATTGCTAAATAACTATGAAAAAAGGAATATTCAATCCTTTTCTGTACATCCTTTAACATTGCAACGATTAAACAATTGACAAAAATTAAAACCTTACTTAATAAGGAAAACAGTATTTTTATTGTTGGCCTTTCTACTTATCCTAAGGCATAAACACCCACACATTTGTAATATATTTTCTAAATGAAATTAAATTTTTT
>AYEL01016073.1:0-13203 GCA_000484575.1 Olivierus martensii | reverse complement strand
GGAACCAATTATTCGCACTAATCGAGGCCTACCTGTACAAATAAAAACATTCCCATAACAATTTATTCATGAAATTATATTGTAATGGGTTCCAAGATTGGCAACATATATTGAAACAGATTTTCCCTAAATGTTCACATATCATTAAAGCACAATCAGCAGTTAAAAAAGAAATAACTGTTTTAATAAACTTTTCAGTAAAAACGTTTTCAGTATACTACATACTATCATCAGTTACAACGTAAAATCGTTTTACATTGTAACTGATGATAGTATGTAGTATACTGAAAACGTTTTTACTGAAAAGTTTATTAAAACAGTTATTTCTTTTTAACTGCTGATTGTGCTTTAATGATATGTGAACTTTTGAATATATTATATGTAAGCAGTTTTAGTTATATGAATTTTCCCACAAATACAATATTAAAACAACGGAATGAATTGATCAAAAAATTTATTATCTGGAATCAAAAACATATACAGATAGGCCTCGATTAGTGCGAATAATTGGTTCCACAAATTTCTCGCGCTAATCGAAGTATTAACTCTATGGAAAATATGGTAATTGGTTCTTGCTTTGTGAGATTCCGGCCATTAGCTAACTTCACAATGAATAACTCTTAAACAGTTAGTGTTAAGTTTATTGTAAATATTTATTTTCATATTTTACATCATTGTTCATCATCTAAATTAATAACTTACCAGGAATTGCGTCTCATATCATCATCAAACCAACCGCCAAATCAAAACTAAAATAGCGAATCGAAAGCGGAAGTTGAGCGCCGCCTGGCCGCCAATTCTGGGTCGAGAATTGAGTGAATAGGCCGATTTGCAATTAAGCATTGCAACTTTATTGAATCAGTAAATTAGTTCCAGATAGCATTAATAAGCGAAGTTAATGAACCAATGAGAAATTTTTAACAAGTTTTCTATTTGTTTATTAGCAGAATACGACACCAAAAGATAACAAAAACAAATTTTTTTCACAAGTTTTATTTTAAATAAAGAAATCAGATAATAAACAAAAGAAAATAAATAATATCGGTAGTACAGCAATATAATAGGCAAATAAATTTGTAAAGATATCCTTATTTAAAAAAATTTAACAAAGAATGCTTTTATGTCGCTCAATCACATCCATTTTTTGCTGTAGCGTAATCACTTCTCTTTTTTTCGTTTCCTGTTTTATCATCAAAAGTGTTCTTCCTTTTATCCATTTCGATACTTTTTAAAAGAGAAAATTCTGTACTCTACTGTATGTATACGATAGCAAAGCTAAATAATAGTACAGTAATGTTAAACAGTTAACGGCAAAAAGCCCATCTTTCTGATGTTTCACCCCTTCAAAATCGTGTGACCGTTCTTGGACTGCTCCTCGTCCGGTTTTACTAACCGAAAATTAACGGTAATTTGTTAATTGACATCATAAAAGGAGCTTTGTTAGTAAGACTGATCTGTGTTTACAACTCGCACTAATCGAATCTTTTCTCGCACTAACTGAATAACGGTATCAATTTTTTAAGTCGCACTAATCGAATTCGCGCTAATCGAGGCCTATCTGTATTTTGACACTTTTCACTCTTACACTGCCAAATAAACTTAATAAAAAAAGCACTGTGGCAGGAATACCAATCATACGTGCAATTTAAAAAATCTTAAATGTAAAGATATAGAAGCACTTACTACTTTTTATTAAAATCCTCCTCAGCTACATTCAAAAACTCCAGAATGTACACATTCCAAGTAAAATACTAATGAGTGGTTACCATAGTAACAAAAACTTAAACATTTAAGTGCATTATTTTATCTTATATTGGAGGTGTAATAGTAAAGTTATATTTAAGTGCATATGTACTATACTAATATTATACATTTTAACATTAACAAAACATACATCTTAACGTCTAA
The DNA here is from genome assembly GCA_000484575.1 of Olivierus martensii. Taxonomy (NCBI): domain Eukaryota; kingdom Metazoa; phylum Arthropoda; class Arachnida; order Scorpiones; family Buthidae; genus Olivierus; species Olivierus martensii. Next base: position 11,295 of record AYEL01016073.1, on the reverse strand, counting down.
TTCTAACCAAACATATTAACAGATTAAAATTTAAAACAAATAGCATATAGTGTAAATAACAAAATAACATCTATGATTAAAAGCTCTTCAAACTTGTATGTCAAGCTAACATTATCCGTTTCTCCTTAATTGAGGCACCATTGCCATGCACTGCTGATTACTAATGGGTCCAGTCTATTAATTGGTTTAACATTAGTTCTCTTTTTCATTAACACATTAAAAGCACTATGAAGCAGTACTAAAAAGTTTTAAAAGATTTTATTCTGAGTAACGTTTTCAGCAATTTCTTGTCCTCACTAATAAGAGTAACAAATAACAGTTATGCATTCTAGAACAGAGAACATACATTTTTAAAAATATTTAAAAAGTTCAATTAAATTAAAAAAAAAAATTTTTTTCCCCGTTCGACCATTGCGGAATAATAACCGGGGTGGAGGTCAGTTTTTTTATAAACTGAAGTTTGAAATGCTAAGCCTTTAATTTCTAGCTTTACATCAAGGAAGTGTATACATAGAGGATCTTTTTTTTTTAAAGCTAGAAGTTAAAGGCTTAACATTTCAAACTCCAGTTTATAGAAAACCGACCTTCACCCCGGTTATTATTCCGCAATGGTCGAATGACAAGTGGTGCCATAAAAAGGCGGCTTTAAGATCATTTATAACAAGAGCGATCACGCATTGTACACCAAGAAACCGCTTGAACAAGAGTTAGTAACGATTAAAGAAATAGCAAAGAAGCACTGATATTCTGTTAAATTAGTAACAAAGTTATACAAAGAAATTTACGAGAGGCAATTAAATAATAGAGCCAGTAACCAGTTAATTAATTCACAAAGTCGATAGGATGATGATAGGAAATTGAATGATTCCTTTATAGTGGTACATGATACAATGAGGAATTTTAAATCAGTGAATAATATTTTAAAAAATTAAATAAGAAACCAGTCTATAGAAGGCCAAAGACGGTTTTTGGCATGCTTAAAAATGTGAAGGATAGTTATGCAGAGAAGCAAAAGTCAGGGGTTTACCAAGTGGAAATGGACAATTTAGACAGTGGACAGAGAAAAGTCTATATTGGAGCCATTGCCAGGAATTTAGAAGATAGGATCGCTGAACATAAAAGAAGTTATAAAGAAGGCAAATTTAACTACTGCCCTAGCGAGAAGGATGTACGAATGCAATTTGGAGATTGATTGGAATGACACTAGGGTAATTAAACAAATTTAGGATGCTAATGAGTTGATGGTGGCTGAAGAATTACAGATATATAAAGGGAGCAGACAAGGTAAGGTTATTAATGAGAAACAAAAAGATACGGTTCCAAATGCCTGGAAGTGTGCTGTAAAAAGAAATACGTGGGATAACGAAAACACCTAGCGTAAGAAAGATGGAAATAATCGAGATGGCTAATGAAATATAAATTATTAGATCTTATTGTTATTTTATATATTAATTATTAATCTATAATGTTTGAATTTAAAAAAAAATTTTTTTTGAATTTAATTGAATTTAAATATTTTTAAAAATGTATGTTCTAGATTAAAAATGTTTGTTCTAGAACACATAACTGTTATTTGTTGTTCTTATTAGTGAGTTGAGGATGGCAAGAAATTGCTGAAAAGTTACTCAGAATAAAATCTTTTAAAAGTTTTTAGGACTGCTTCATAGTGCTTTAATGTGTTAATGATTATTTACCGTAAGAGTAGTTTCATGAGAGATTTTTCATTGTTCTCTTTTTCTCAAGTATAGTCAAAACTTCAGCCACTCTACCCCTTTTTGGGTTAACTTCCATCCTTACTAACCTAGCATCTTTCCAACAAATGTCTATATCATTTATATGTGCTCTCTGTGCTAAAGTCATAGTTGTCACTCCTGTTTCAATACAAGCATCAACTATGATTTAAAGATTTCATAGTTTCTAGAAATTGTTTAATGCAGTGTTTTCCAAACTGTGGGGCGTGAGTCAATGTCAAGGGGGCACATAAGAATTAACAAAACATCACTTTTGAGACAAACAAACAAAAAACGAATTCAAATTGGTGTCGAAAAAAATGAATTGGCAAAAGGGTTATAAATACAGTACATATATTCATGTATCCAGAAACTTTCTGTTGTAGCTATTTTAAATATGAAATATCGATCTTGCTTAGTGATTGAAAAGAATTGCGAGTAGCGATATCTACAGTCACATCCCGATTTGAGAGAATTTGTGCTGAAAAACAAGCCAATCCATCGCATTAAATATTATATAGTATTAAACATGCATTCTATTTTTTGGTTTTTTGTAAAGATTTGTTTAATTGTATTAAAAATTATTACATCATAATAAATATATAATTATGAACAACACAGCATACATCAAAAGTGGAAATAAACTTCAATAGAATTGAAGAACTTTTGGCTTTACTAAGCCATCTTCAGCAACTTTATTTGTAAGTTGCTGAAGATGGCTTAGTAAAGCCAAAAGTTCTTCAATTCTATTAAAGTTTATTTCTATTTTTGACGTATGCTGTGTTATTCATAAGTAAGAAGTGGGATGAAATTATGCAATAAATATATATTTTTTACATATAGGAACTTTATTTATACAAAATATGATATATTGTTTTGTAATATTAAACTGTAAGTAGAAAATATTTATAAAATTAGACTGTTATGAAAATGAGGGGGCAATACCAATTTTTTATGAAAAAAGTGGGATGCAGACACAAAGTTTGGAAACCACTGGTTTAATGTTTAATTATACAATTAAAAACTGAATGTTAGAAGATAAATTAATAAATACTTGAAGAAATCATTGTTTGGCTCTAGTCGGAAATGACATATTCTTACATCATAAATTCCGATCCCGGTATCAAAATATTTAGTATTTAATACCCCCTCAACCTTTCTCTTTAAGAAAAAATGCAAATTATTTTATCATCATTAACAGTAATGAAAAAATGAATTTTTAAATCTGTTTATCCTCATAATTTGCATATTTTACATCCAATAAAAAAAATTTCTTTTTGGTTGGAAATTTTTATAAAATATACATAAAAACGTATCAGAAAACATGATAAAATTAGAATGAGGTTAAATTATTGGGTTGCTCGGAAAGTAATTTTGTTTTTTTCATGAAAATGAACAACAACTTTTTTATAGTATATAAATATTTTAATTAATTATATATTGACCATTTTGATCCAACACATGTTGCCATCTTTCTGGTAGTAGCAGGATTCCATGCTCGTAGAATTTCTGATCTCTGCTTGCAAAAAACTGAACCAAGTGATTTTTGACATCTTCATTTAAACTAAGTGTTTTACCGTGTAAAGAATTCTGTAAAGACCGGAATAAGTAATAATCGAAGGGTGCCGGCGAATATGGTGGGTATGGTAGCACATCCCATCCAAGCTGTAACAACTTCTGGCGAGTCATCAAACTTGTATGAAGTTTGGCATTGTCATGATGAAACACTATGCCTTTTCTGTTAATCAATTCTGGCCTCTTCTGTTTGATGGACTCACTCAATTTGTCCAATTGGTAGCAGAAACTTCTGAATTAATTGTGGAATTGTCTGGAAGAAGCTCAAAAATAAACAATTCCCTTGAAATTTCACCAAACAAAGAGCTTCATTTTTTGATAAATATTGGGTCTCGGAGTGCTTTGAGCCGGTTCATTTCTTCTGCTCCATGATCACTTACGTTCAACTTTGTTGTGAACAAGCCATTTTTCATCAACAGTTAGGATACGCTTCAGAAAGGGATCATTTTCTTCACGTTTGAGTAGCAAATCACAGATGTCGATGCAACGGAGCAAATCTTTCTTTGAGAACATGTGGAACCCAAATATCAACATTTCAACTGAGTCATGAATATTGAATTCAATAAATTCAATCTTGTAGCAATTTCTCGTGTTGTTATTCAGTGACTTGCTTCAACCAATACCTTTATTTTGAAATCATCTGCTTCGACTATCTTTCCTGCAAATGGTATATCTTTAACATCAAAATTGTCAGAACGAAATTTTGCAAACCAGTTTTGGCAGTGGCATTCTGTTAACACATCTTCTCCCTACACTTTACATAACTTTTTTCTTGCTTGAACAGCATTCTTACTTTTTCGGTAATAAAAAAGCAAAACATGCCAAAAATCTTCATTATATATTCCATTTTTGATAGGACACCAAAAAAAACTACTGTACAGAATCAAAAAAATTTTTTATAAATATACTTTGAAATATCAGATGTCGAAATTTACAATGACAATATGGCTTGTGAGGAAGTTAACTCTGACCTGTCCTATTTTATTTTATTATGCATTTTTCTTATTATTATCGTTATTTTCTTATTATCTAACATATTATATTTTAGTTTACAAGTTGACTTACTTCCACCAGAGTAGAGTCTTAACGAGTAGTAGCACTCGCCAAGCCGCATTTGATGTTGTGCTCTCTCAGAGTAGGCGGAGCTTAACACCAGTTCTCCGCAGTCGCCATTTTGTCATGGGGTCAGAGCCACACTGGCTACTGTTATTAGATCATTAGCATTTAATGTAGGAAATTTTTGGATTAATTGAAACGGTTTTCGCGTAATTTTTATGGAAGAAATAGTTTTATAAGCGTATAAAAAAATTGTTACAGGTAAAATCGACGTTAAATTCAATACGATCATAGCCTTACATTTTCAGAAATTGCTATAATTGAAGGGGCAAAAACAATTGTAATAAAAATGTGTCAATCTTTCAATTACAACTCACAATTCTTTCTAATCATTAACTGTACTGTTTGCTCATAATGCACAGGTATACATTATTTATATAACATAAAAATAATGAAAACAGCAAAACTAGAAGTTTAAATGAAACTGCATTTTTAATATATTCAAACTATCTCAGAAAATATTTCCAAATATTTAAATAATATTTATTGGCACAAAAAGAATAAAAATAATTTAAATACTATAATAAATGCAAAAAAAAAAAAATATATCACTATTCCAATTGTAATATACAGGATGATTCAAAAAGATTGTGCCAAAATTTACAGACCTGTAGAGGATAAAATTCCGAATATAAAGTTTAGCATTTTTGATTCGAGACTCTGTTTAAAAGATATAAGGTGGATTGTTTTGTGACATTATTTCCAATCCAGTAAAAAAATTTTTTTGAATTTGTTTATTTGCATTTTTAAAATCATCTATAAATTTTAACTACTTAAAAACTATCCTAAAAATTTAAAGTATCTAGAACAAATTTTTTTTTTTAATTTTATTTGTGCTTCTCTAACTTCAATCTCAAAGATCAGTAAGATCTTTTATAATTTCTATATATTAATGAGAATAATTTTAATGAAAAATTATTTATTTAAGTAAAACTTATAAAAAAATTAATAAATTCTTTCCAGAAACAGAATTAAATTATATATATTCCTGTAATTATAGTGTTGACTGAAATTTTTCGGAAATAGAAAGCTTCTATTAATAATTGCTAAAAAATATTAAAACTATAAAAAATATAAAATTGTAAATAGTCTAATCTATAATTTAATAGGAGAATAGCAACACTAAGTATCTTTTAAAACTTATTATTATAATAAAGTTACATCCGTGATAAAATGTTTAAAAAATTGTTGTTTTTTATCTTTTTTGTTCAACTCCTTATTAAAATAATAAAAAATGATTTACGCTCTTCTTTGGGACAGGGCAAATTAAATGATTTAAGTATTTTGTCCATAGGGAGTCATTTATTTAATTCTTTAAATACATGTGATATTATTAACCAGCTTGCCAAAGAAAAACCTAGGGAAAATAAATATTTAAGTTATACATATAATAACTTATTTTTGTTTATATAAGTAATTTAGTTTTGTATGAATTTTATATTTTTATTTGTTTATTGGTAATATATTGACTTTTTCTAGTGCTGGAACTTTTGTAAAACTTCACCGGTCACCCAGCTCCCGCTTACCCTCCCGTGGGAGCTATAGCTTGTGACCCTACAGGAATATGGCGGATGCAGACATGCGCATTGAAAAATAGTGACCCAATATACTGCTGAGTGCTACTACTCCTTAAACCTCTACTCTGCTTCCACCTTCTCTGTCATAGTAGTTAGCAATCACGTGTTATGGAACTGGGAACCGTCCTCTGGAAGAGATGTCCCAGGTAATGATGTCATCATCTAATCTAAGTTTTACCACTGATCTGATATGAGAATGTAAGAATGATCTTGTATTGAGGCTTTGTTCGTATAGAATTAAATTGTAAAGAGGACGACATGAATTGATAACTCTAAGCTAATAAGTTTAAACATGTTACGTATATTTATGTAAATGAAGCAACACGGGACAGTACGTCACTTGGATATAAAAGCCAACACAACCAACGACTCACCGAGGTGTTGTATTGACGTAAGATTGGCTAAGTGACACTGGAATTCTTATAAAGGTCTGCAATTGTTTAAAGTTTGTATTAGTGGTGGAGATAGTAGAATTTAAGTAGTATTTAAGGTTTTCTTCTTGTGAATAATTGGATTTTTGATATTTGAATTGGATTAAACAAGGTTTGTTGATTAATTGCTTGTTGCTTAATAAATGCATTATTGAAATAATGATAAACACTTTTGTAAGTGTTTTGAGTCTAATAAATTTTATATTTTTTTATTATCTAACTGTGTTTGAGAATTTATTCCAATTATTAGTATAAGTTTCTAACATCATTTGTTGTTTTCAATCTAACATTTATTTGTTACTTCTAGTTGTAAGTTTCCGGTTTAGTTTTGCTGGTTAAACGTTAGTTGTTGCTAGATTGTTTTGAAGTTAATTATTTTTAAGTTAGAGTTTAGAAGACCTGAGCTCAGGCCAAACTCTGTATTGCAGAGTCATTTAGAACCATTAAGTTTAAGTTATAATTATTATTATTTGGTATACGTTAAAATTCGCAACTTTGCAGGCTTAGAATGAAATTGGCGGGTAAAAATACAACTAACGCCACTGGTGGGAAAAAAACAAAATTACTTTCCAAACAACCCAATAGAATATATGATTGTCATTGAAATTGTAGAATGCTTCTGGAGGTCATATTTTATTGCCCTTCTTTGCAAGCCACTCCCACTGACACACCACCTCCAAATGACCTTGGACTATCTCAGCTTACAAAAGCCACCCCTCTGTTTACAAATGAAAGAGGAACTGCATTTGTTTTAACATCAAGAAACGATTTAGTGCTGTCTGAAATGCAATCTCTCTGTTTACATAATTTTGATAAAGAGGTATTGCTGTTTTTTAATAATTTATTAAAAAAACAGCAACATAGCATAGAAAAATGATTTTTTTTGCATTATAGAATAGAGAATTGTCAGAAAAAAAAAAAGTTTAATTCAATCAGAAGATGTAGATTAAAAAATAGTGAAAATTTTTTAATAAAAACTCAGGCTCACTGCCTGTATGAAACCAGATATTGTCGTGAAAAAAGACACCACTGCCGGGTTAAAGGAAACAGATGAAAATAAATGCAAAGACAACAGAAAGTATGTGTTTTTGAGAGGGGAAGAACATACATGATATAAGGTTGAACTGAATGAGGTGAATGAGTTTGTATAGTTAGGATGTATGTTTGAGAGGGAGAGTTATATTGATGGTGAGATTATGAGAAAAGTAAATGCTGGATTAAAAGTTATGGGTGCACTTGGAAGGTATGTGAGGAATGAGAAGCTGACAAAAAATGTTAGAATGGATGTATATCAATGTGTGCTGGTTACAACATTGATGTAGGGAAGTGAGACCCAGTTATGGGATGAAAGCATTTGAGTGAAATGGAAATGAGATACTTGAGAGGTAGCTGGAGTGACACAATATGATTGTGCCTCAAATGATGAAATACAGAAGCAATATGGAGTGAAAAAGAGTGTGATAGATGCAGTACGTCAACTTTGAAATGGTTTGATCATGTGGAATGAATGAATGAAGAATTAACAAAGCAAATATATATTGAATGTGTGATGGGTAAATGTGGGCAAAGTCAGCTAAGGAAGAGTGGAGAGACCAAGTGGATGACTATTTGAGGAAATATGCATTTCAGAGTGCTTATTAGAAGCAGACATATATGAAAAAAAATGACTGTAGAGGAAACTGATATACAACACCCAGACAAAAATTTGAATAACTTATCATAATTATATCTTTTAGGTAGCATTAATTTTTACCATTCTTCTATTTCTGAAATTCCTGTATTATTTCATTTCATATACACACTATTCTTTGCAGCAACTTTATCACTTATACAAGAAATCCGTTTAAGATATTCTCAAACTTATTTTTATATCAAAAAATCCTCTTCATATATACAAATATGCATTAAAACATGGTACTTTTAGAGAAATATGCATTTCGGCTATCTTAGCCCTCTTCAGTATCATTTATTATTACCATGCTGTAAATAATTTTAAAAACAAACCCTATTAACTTTAAATATTTTTAAATACAAAATTCTCTACATTTCAATATAAAAATTTACATACCATTTTTCACTAAACACATTAAAAATTTTTTTTACACACAAAATTATTACATTAATATTCTATAGCGATCTTACCTAATGGTGATTCTCACACATTCTAAAAAAATTTTTTATAAATCTTAAATTAGTTTTACATTTATTAATTAATATATAAATTTAAATTAGTTACCTTTTTAAAAACAATTCCATAATTATTAAATAGCTTCTTCATTTTTACACTATAATTCACTTTTTTAACAAATAAAACTGTTTTCCTTTGGGAGAATAAGTTTAACATTAAAAGTTATTTTTTTAGGAACCTTACAATAACCTTACCTTATTTGTAAGGTTCCTAAAAATAACTTAGTCCGCAAAAGACGCGTTTGGAGCGGCTAGGCGAAAGTGGAGGAGGGCTAGGAGGGAAGCTGCTGGTGCAGGTGGCTCTCAGCTACCCGCACCAGCAGCTCCAAAAAGACTTACTTCCCAAATAGCTTCTCTGTCTGGCTCTCCTGCTGACACCCCTGGTGTTAGCAAGAGGACCAGATTTCAACACCCCCTCTTCTGAGGAGGTGAGACCTTCTAAGTGATCCCAGGGCTCTCGACCTGGAACTTATACAGAAGCTGTTGCTTCTTTTCGGTTAGCCATCATCAAGGAGGGTTTCCCGGATGATGGTGACTGCTGATGTAGACCTTATTTTAGATAAGATCCTGAGTGGCGAATGAAATTCCCTTCTGGGAAGACCTTGCTACTACTTAAAGGGTATACCTTGGACAATGGTGCACTCATTTATACTTGTATAAAAGAGATCACCTGTCAATGGATTACTTGGCTCTGGGATGGGTGTATTCTTGGACAGGGGATTCGTTTAAGGGTTATTCCTGCAATGAACTTGCCCAAGACTGTGAAGATGGCCTATCACACTGTGGACACACGTACGCAGGACGTGCGCCAACTTTTTGCTCGATTCCAAGTTTTCAATCCGGGGTTCAAGACTGAGTACTGGAGAGTCTTGGGTCACTAAGGGACAGCGTTTTATCCTGATGGTTGATCTTGCTTCGGCAAAGGTCATCAAGGCAGCTAACTTTAAGGCTTTCTCTGGGGTTGATCAAGGTACCTTTAAGGTACTTTCGGATCCTAATTCCAAGTCTGGGAGACCGATAGCTTCGGTGATTGCTCCTGAAAAAGGACACGAACTGGTTGGGCTCTCTGATAAGGATTGGGCTTCTGGGAATACCACTGGTCCTTCCGATACCCAGTCAACGGGGGAGGGCATAGAACTTTGCCCACCTTAGGTAAATGTAATGAGATGGGCCTGAGGTTGATTTAAATCAACCTCCAGCACTCCCGAGCTGCCTCTGCCCTTTTGGTCGGCTGCTCGTGGCTGTTATGACTTTGCTCTTATACAAGAGCCATGGCACTATAAGGGCCTTATACGGGGGCTTCACTGTAAAGAAGGTAAGGAAGGTAAAGAAGGATAAGGGCCGCATACGGGGGCTTCACTGTAAAGAAAGTAAGTTGTTTTCATTTACTTCTTGTACTTCTGATAGTGGTCCCCAGACCTGTGCATTTGTTAAAAATAACACATGTTTCCCCTGTTTGGGACTTTTGTTCTAGTTCGGGTGAAGATTAATGAAGGGGATACCGGTAAGGAACTTATTATTTATTCACCTGTTTGGGACTTTTGTTCTAGGGACCTTACAGCTGTTCGGGCTGGGGATACTGGTAAGGAATTTATTATTTCCTCTGCTTATTTCCCTTATTATAAGGATGAACTTCTGCCAACGCCTGAATTTTGATTTTTGGTGGAATTTTGTCAATCATTTTTGATTTATTGGTTGGTGTCGATGCTAACTCTCATCATGTGATTTGGGGTAGCAGCGGCACCAACCGAAGGGGCTGAGCACCTATTGGAGTTTCTGATGGGTACTAACTTGTTTATTTTGAATAGAGGTAATGAACCTACCTTTGCCATTGTTAACAGGAGGGAGGTCATTCACCTAACATTAGGGACTCAGTATTTTACTGACCTAATTGAGAACTGGCATGTATCTGGTGAGCCTTCTTCTTCAAATCAATCACAGATATATCTGCTTTACTTTACAAGTTAGGGCACCTAGTCAGGTTACATATAGAGACCCTTGCAGGACTAATTGGGCTTCCTTTAGAGAACACCTTAAATTTAACTTGGGAGGTGTTCAGAGCAGATTTTGCTCGGTGGTAGATTTAGAGATGACTGTTGACCAGATTCAACAGGCAATCCTCTTATCCTACCATCAAAATTGTCCTGTCAGGACTGCTCGCTCATCAAGGCAAGTTCCTTGGTGGAACGAATGGCTGGGCGGTCTTAGACGTAATGTTAGACAGCTTTTTAACAAAGCTAAGAGGACTGGTGATTGGGACGCATATAGGAGTGCTCTCACCAGCTACAATAAGGCCATTAGAAAGGCTAAAAGGTCTTCCTGGAAACGGTACTGTCAGGGAATTGAGGATATACCTGAGGTATCCAGACTTGTGAAGATAATGTCTAATGGGGATTACTGCAGGGTTGGGGCTCTTAGGCTGCCTAACGGCAGTTTGACCAATACTTGCAGGGACTCGTTAAAGGAACTCTTTCGGGTACACTTCCCAGGGTCTACCTTGGTTGAGGACTCGTCCTCCTTGCGGGTCCAGTCTGACCTTGATGGGCGTGTTTATCATGCCTCGAGGAAGGATTGGGAGCTTGTAAGGGGGATGATTAATCAATCTAACATTAGATGGGCTATTAGTGTCTTTAAGCCTTTTAAATCGGCGGGACCAGATGGCATTTTGCCGGTGTTTTT
>AYEL01016025.1:0-65587 GCA_000484575.1 Olivierus martensii | reverse complement strand
ATTTAAATATATTTAATTATTTATTATATACTACTTTAAAATTTATTAAAGTTTCTATTTTTTGAAACATTTCATATTTATTTAAAAAATATATAGTGAATATAATTTTAATAACTAATTCATGTAAAAAATTCTTAAACATGATCAGCTCACACAGCAATTTATAATCAGCAAAGAAAGTTATTCACAAGTGCTGAATAATTATAAATAATTATGATCTGTAATAACCTATGTATTGAATATTTATAATTATAAACTCAAAAATGAAAATGTTTATAATCTTTCTCTATGTAGAAATAAATATTTTCAAATAATATAAATCCACATTCAATATTGATCTGATCTAATTAGAAATAGAAACAATAACTTATTTTATATATAAAATTCTGGTTTATATATTCCAAAATCAAACTTGAATCTTCAAAAAAAATTGATTGACTGAAGAAAAAATATGAAAAATTTATTTTTTGAGAAAACTGTCATTATGTAAATGAAAAGGCTTAATGATTTAAAACAGGCAACTTATAAATTTATCAATCTCATTAATAAATAAATTAGAATTTTTCATATAAAAACAAAGCACATTATAGTATACTGTTTCAAAATTAAAAATTCAAGCATAAAAAAAGAAAAATTTCCAATCAGAATCATATATTTCCATAAAAGTTAATGGCTTTTAATCTTTTTATTCCAGCTGCTGCAAATTTTGGTTCTGAAAAAAATTTATGCCTAATACTATAAAAAAAAATATCAAAATTTTAAACAGATTATTATTTATATATAAAAGTAATATCTTCTTACTTTTGAATTCCTTTAAGATTTGAAATACAGTATCTGATAGACTAATATTTCATGTAAAATATAGTAAATAAAATTTATTTAATATCAATTTAAAAATTAATATTTTAATTCCAGAGAAATATTCTTTAAATTTCTATTTAAATAACCTATTCAAGGTTACTATTTAATTCCAATTAAATACAAGTTTATTTTTCCATTAAGAAATGTTCTATTTAAATTTAAAAGAAACCTGAAAAAATATTCTAATTAATGTTTTTTCATGTTATTTTAAAGGAATTTTTACGGTATCAAACATGTTTAAGTTGTTTCTTTTATAATTATAATCTGAAAAAAATATAGAAAATAAAATAGGAAGCAATTTCATTCTTCTTGGCTTATGGCAGTGAGTACGTTTAATTTTAAAAAAGAAAAGAGAGAGAAAACTTGTCGAAATTATTTTGGCACAAAACTGAACTTACGGCGAAAGGGAGAGAATAACTACTATTCTATGAAAAGAAACAGCTCAGTAAGCAAAATTTAATAAAGAAATCCGAACCTATTTTGTAATTAACTTTGATTTAGATCTATAATAAATATATCTTTTTAAAAACTTAATAATAGTCCTTGAAAAATATATTCTTAAATAGATCAGACGAAAGTAATTTTCTTAAAGGCGTCTCTACTATTCCAGTTACATAATATTATAGAATAATTACGCAAAACGGGACAACGCATTCATCGTCAACAGCTTCCAGTTGAGGTTCAATTTAGGAAAATTTATGTAAAGATTATTTCTATTGGAAACGATAAAAATAAAAATTACAGTGACATGAAAACCAATCTGCTAAAATAGATCTCACAAGTGGGACAATATAACCGCAGAAGAGAAATCAAACCAGAAAATTATGTTAGGTTATTTTATACAACATAAGTAGCTGTGATCTAATTTTCTTAACTGATTTTTATCTAAAGCAATAAATGAAATAATATTGATGATAAAATTGCATACATTGGAAAATATTTTCTTAATTATTATAATGTCTTTAATATGACGTGGAGAAATACCTGGGCAATTATTTCAGTCTGAATAGTAAAGTGACAAGATGAATATTATTATAAAGACGTAATAGAGGTTAGTGGAGCATTAAAAAACAAAGAAAAATTAGTAATAAGTCAGAATTTTTTAATAAAATTCCTGAATATTCTGCAATCAGAGTAGCGGCCAAAGAATAAAAAAATTTTAAACATGAACGTAGCAAAAAAAAACCTTGAAGAATAATTATATGTTAAAATCATTATTAATCGAATATAATAAATTTCGTAATTGATAAACGCTGAAAAATGTTTCGGAAATAAATATTCATTACTCCAAAAATAGCGCAATTTTATTCACGCTGTATCAAACACAGTTAAAATATTCGCATTATAAAACGTAACGGAGAAAAGACAAAGGAATTATTAATTTATGGCCTAATCTGAAAGTTTAATAAATCATGTAAAACAATACATATACTACTATTAATCCGCTAATTCGATTTATCTCGAATTTCGTTTGTTAATTAATTGATTGATTGATTTCGCAAGGAAAATTCAACAAAATTTCTAGCGTATGCGCAAAATATTTTAATCATTCGATAATTACGTCATGTCGAATTACCACTAACGAGAAATTAGCTTTATAAATTCATCAAGCAGAAGGTATTAAAATATAGTATGTAAAAAAACACCAATATATAACGAAATATGGTATAATATAACGAAAGACAATAAAGAAATAAAAAAATGCAGTTTCATTATCAAAAACCCATTTAAAAGATAGAGACAGAATTAGGTTAGTCTACGAAATAGTTCAATCGAAGTATTGTTCAACTATTTTATAATTTACAAACGAAATTCGTTTTCGTAACTCAAAACAAAAAAATATTAAATAAATAATTCTACAATAGAGTTAATTATGTCCACATGTTTGTTTCAAACTTTACGTTTAAGGAAATAAAAATTTTTAATATTTTCCTTATAAGTTTTTGTTTTGTTAGTTTATTTCTTCATGCATTGGAAATACTGTATAGTCCAAGCATTGTTTTAAATACATTATATTTTCAAAAACATCCTGGAAAATCCTTTAAAAGCGCTGAAGGTTATAAGATGACGTTGATAAAGTGTAAACAAATAATAAATCTTATAGTTACTCAGTCTGGATTAAGAAGATAATCCTAAGATGTCGAATTGGCGAAAAGATGCAAATCGTTTCGCATTAACTTTGAAAACATATTAGGTTTACATGTCGGATTTAAATATGTTTAAGACGGTAAGGGAGTTAATTTATGACAGTCTGCCTTTAACGAAACAATCAATTATTCATCTCATCAAGCGGCATTAAGTCATCATTATAATACACAATGTCTAATTTATTCCCTCTTTAGCATAATAAAAGCAAAGCTGTTGGCTTGGATTTCATAACTTTCTCCTGTTTTTACTACATTTACGGTTTTCTTTAAGTTACACAAAATTCTATAATTATCTTTCTTTCGACCACTTACAGCTAGAACATGTGGAAGTGGCGCTAGAACGTCTGCTGTCCAAATATCGACCAATAGGGAGGCTCATCCGACGACGAGTGCGGTCCTTGAAAGCAGGAAACTCCAGCAATGCCTGAGAGACCTTTTCAATAATAAATATAATTTTTTTCTTTTCTCTATTTTATTTTTTTCTTGCAAAAATTTCAAAAATAGATTGCGAGTTTCTAAGTACCACTCGAAGAATTTGGAATAAATAAAGAAGTTGGCAAAAAAGCGATTATCAACTTTATGACGTCATAAAATCGCGCGTGGGAGGCTCCATTTTAAACATTTTTATGGGAATTTTTGTAAAAAATTATTTGTTTCGTTTAAAATAACCTATTGCGTGTTTTCGAGGTTTTCTTTCTACAAATGGAACCGAACGATTATATTTTTCGAAAAGTAGAACAGTGTTTTTATACTTTATTTTTTAATTTTTTTTTGTCGCTTTTATAGGAAGAGGGTGAGTTATACGCCGGGAAATTGCGAAAACTTCTGTTTAATCAACTGTATAATGTTTTGACATAGACAATGTTGTATAAATAAACTACCTTAATGAATACAGAAAATTTTATTTTTAAATTTTATCTATTACTTACTGAAAAGTCACGAAAGACATCTCTTCAGGCGGATCGCATCTCTCTTCGTCGCGTGCGAAGAGCAGACGATCAATTGACCAGAACGATTTTTATAAAATTATCACGATTTACTCGTGAAAATAAATTTTTAAAATTCACGACAAGTACATTTAAATTTATTTCTAGATTTATAAAATGTATTTCGACAGAAAAATTTTAAAAACAAAAAAAATCGGTTATTAACATTTTCTGCACTCGAAGCGGACAAGATAAAAACGTCACTTGTCCGACATGTTTAAAAATTTTAATTAAGACCTAATGTATACAAATTATTTTGGGTGGTAAATGCTAAACCAGTTAAAATATGTAAGAAAATTACGAAGCTAAAAATTTGTAACGATTCCAGAAAATCGATCTGAAGATTTGTTGGCGCCAACAAGAGTTTTTTTTTTTAATAAGGTATTCTGATATTTATTTCATTAAAACCTTTTAAAAATCGTCTTGAGATTAACGTTTTCAAGAAGTAATATCATTGGGCAAGGACGGAGAAGACTGATTAAATTATAAGTGAATTGTTCCAGCTGATACTTTTGTTCGAAACAAAGCCACTTGATAAGATTAAACTGAGTTGACTTTATCCTATGAAAATCATAACAATCTATATAAAGAATAATGCTAATAAAAATTAACACTAGCTTACTCTATATTATCAGAAAATTTTATTGGATTTAGAATTTATGCTATAAATTTCTACATTTTCGAAAGTTTCATTAAAACAGTGTAAGGCTATTTGTCTGTATTCGATAATACTGCATTTATGTAGTGGGAACGGGTGCGCATCTATATAGTGTACTTGATAATTCCATGAGTTTCGTTTATATATATATATACACCCAGGACGCAACGACTAATCTCCAAAACACTTAATCTTTGTTTACTTCCTTCGATCCTAATCTTTTCGGAAGTGTCGGTCTGAGCTTCGACTTAATGGCACTTCCCCGCAGGACACGAGTGGCGATAGGAAAACTCGCTAAATGGATTTTTTTCGCCAACCCGCGTCGTGTTTCCGAGTGGTACTGGATACTCGGTTATTAAATAATTGACACATTTTACCTTCAGGTTGGTGAAGGATCCCTTTTCCGTCGAGTTCCCGTTCATTTTCCTCTGTTTATCCGACATAACGGTTTACGCTCGCGTCCGAAGCATGCACATTCACCCAATACGATCCTCTCTCTGGCAGCACTGCGGTTCTGCCATACGGTCGCCGCTAGAGGCGCCCCATTATATTGTGAACCCGTACATCCCCTGGTGGGCAATTTGCCAAACAGGCGTTTCGATAATTCTACGAGAACAAACAGAACGGAAGGTCTTAAGGTGAGTTGAAACTATATCTTTAAACGTACTTTTAAGCCACTTCTAAGTATACGAACAGATACGTGAAACTATTTTTAGATATCGCGGAGTATCGTAGTAGAGGCAGCGATCGGTTACGGTTCCGCGATAAATTCCGACACACCACTCGAGGAAATTGTTTTAAAAAGTACATAGTAAATTCACTGTCAACTTCATATAGTTTCTAAAACAAAATTATTGTAAATTTTAAGATTTTTTTCACTTTCTACGTTTAGTAACTAGTTACTTAACAACTTTCTATTATCTTATATGACGTCTCGCTTTTATAAAAAACAAAAAAAAGAAACCAATATCCCACTGCAAAGCTATTGTCGCGAACGGAACAATTATCACGCGTCGCTAATCGAAAATCGTATTTGTACAAAAATTGATTTCCCACTTAAGATTAATTGTCAGTAATTGTTCTGCTAACAAAAACGCACGTCACAATCAGTACCGAGCGAATTCATAATACGCTTCTCAAGTATAAATAGAATTGAAAAGGTCAGAACATTATAAAGTCGACTTATCTCGCATGACATTTGACACGCAATTTTAGGCGTTCTGTTAGCGATTTTAACGCGCGTAACTGCGAAATAATTATACGCGCGAACAACAAAAAAAATTTCGATTATTTTAATATGAATTACAAATTCGATAACGAAAAAAAAGTCCGTAGCAAAAGTCGCTAGCGAGCGAGGCGACACGTCACGCAATAGGAGCGACTGTCCGCTCATTTCACTAAACAAATGAAACCGCTTCCTCATCGAACGGACATTCTTCATCCACAGACACGAATGACAGCATAACAATGGATTAATTATTTGAGTGAGCGATTATATTCCCTCGACGTTAACAAAACGAGTATCCATTTATCGAATGTAAAAACGCGCGCAATGTGCCATTCGAAATTTGGGTCAATGGATAAATCGATTATTCTCTACCGATATATATAACAGGTAAGGAGTTAATGTAGTAGCCACTTTAACAATTTTCCCGCAGAATACATTAAAATTAACTGCGTGTGCTGCTAAATATAATCAACATCAATTATTAAACTGACGGCGATCGCTCTTATTACCTCTGTTTATGTGTACGCTTAAATATATTTCGATTGGTCACTACTGTTATTTTCATTAACGTGATTGGTTTGGATTTTCATACGAACTATTCCCCCGTGTTTCGTCCTAAATATTCTTAACATTCTTTCTTTTCGGAATGAAACATCAAATTTTATGGGTCAATCGATATCATTCTGCGTGCATGTAGAATTTCTTTTTTTAAACTGCGAATTTTCTTATTTTCGGATTCTATTTTTAATCTTTAAACGGTAAATTTTTTCTCAAATTGTAATAAAGTCAACCAAATCGGATTTAACAGACAGTTTCTCGAGTTAACCTATCTAAATTCTTAAAAAGAAGACTGTCAGTCTGTCACCAATGCCAAACTTAATCTTGCAGTAGCAAAGACAACATTAAGTGTTGCGCTATCCAATATCAATCTGGTAAACTTTGAAATGTAGAATTTAATCGCACGTTAGAAAGTCTATTTTGTTACTTTAAGCTAAATTCTTTAAACGCATAGAGAGATTTAATTAGTGCAAAAACTTTTTGCAAGAATTTTTTATGCGGAAACCGCTACATCGAGACATTTTGCGAGCTTATGAGCTGTTCCAGTTGTTACTCGTGTCGTCTCGTACATTATATCCACTCTTTAATTCAAGTAGTCTCGAAAACACTTTGGAAAATTACCGTATTTTCTAAATCTATAAAATTCATTATTAAAAAACACATCTAATAGCCACAAAAATACAACAAAAAACACAATCGATCGAGTTCACATACACACACACAAACACTCTCTCTCCCACGAGAGAACAATAACAATATGGAATGGTTCATTATATAATAAATCATTTTAATACTACTTTAAAAAAATAATAAAATAGGTTAGTGCAGCAATTATTATGAAGTGCATCGTTTGGCATTGTTTTGTATCCGCCTCAAAATACAACCTTCAACCTAATGTTGTTACGTCTAACTCGACTACAATGGATTACGAAAATGATAAGGAAGTCAGGTGTTTTCTCTTCTGTGTTTCTATTTTTAAAATTCCTTTTGTCTTAAGTTCTAAAACTTTTAGCAAATTGACGTTTTAACTGTTTTACTCCTTGCAGGCCAAACTGGCGAAGGATAATAGAAACAAATGTATTTTTAAATAATGGATCTTGTACGTATTTTCTATGCAGGTTTTTTATGTACGTCTTCTATATAATTTTAAATGAATTGCGTAAATGCACAGTAAGATTCGATTTTAAAAAAATACGATAATATTGAGGTACATTTAACAGCTTGTTAACAATGATGGCGATAGCATTGAAGGTTAGTATCAGTGTTTGACTTGTGAGATCAAAAAGTAAATAGAAATAAAATACGTAATGCATTATCTATCACAAACCACCTGGTTTTATCGGATTTTCGCGTAACTAAATTATAAAACACGTATCAGTTTATTAACCACTTTTATCATCTAAATTTTTAAAGATTGCCGTAAATATTTGAACCAGAACGCAAGATTTTTGGAACGACGACTTTTAAATTGCAAATTTAAAAGTGAGGCTTTAAAAAGTTACAAAATAGCTAAACATGCTACAGAAAAGAATTAGGATTATACTTCAAAACTTCGCCATAACAGATATAACATCTTTACTCGGCTTTTCACTCTTTTCTCTCGGCAAAGGAATATGCGCCTACCGCAGCTGTCTTTCATATTTACTTTGGGATTACACACAGAACTGCTTTAATAAACCAGAGATTCTGGAAATTCGACGTTTGCAAATCTTCAGAATCTCCGGTTTTATTAATCGATAAAACGAGTCAAGCATCAAATGCTTTTTCTTCGTCCATTCATATATTATAATTGGAAACCGCGTTTCCCATTTATACATGCAGGGCCGGCTCTATGGTTGCTGGTATCCTGGGCAAGCTGAACTTCGGCGACGTTTTAAGGATAATTATAAAAATTTTCACAAGGAAAAAACTAAAAATATAGAAATGAGATTATTACCTGGATTGTTTTTTAACAAACAATGAACAATAATATTGTTTTTCTCAACCAATATTTGGACAGTATGAACAATTAGCCTACCTAAAACTTTTTTTTTCCTAGACTAGCTCAGCAAATCTTATCAAGGCACTTTCTATATTTATATTCTTTGCAATATCATTTTCTATAGACAAAATTTATAAAGAATTCATCCTGTCTTGAGTATGTTTTATAAGCTTTAATAAACTAAAGCTTCTCTCCCCAGCGGCCACAGTAATAGATATTTTGTAAGATTATTCTTAATGCAACCCACTGATTTGGATAACATCCTGTAACTTATTAGTGTTTATTAACCTAATTTATAATATATATAGATGAATTTCTTTTTTCCATCTCAAAAATGTCAGATTGAAAAAAATGATAATAATAAATAAAATATTTTCTTTTTTTGGAAAATCCTTGTAGCGCCCCTAAGCACATGGCGTGCTCCGGGCAACTGCCCGAGTTGCCAGTACCTTGAGCCAGCCTTGTATACATGTATTAATCTTTTCCCTCCCGGTTCGGATCTTCTAAAAGAAGTGATGATGAAACCAATTTTGACACGAGTATCCAATATCATAAAGTTTCAATTCAGCGAAGAGAATCGGCTATTTTATTAATGTATTTTTTTTCCTGCTTGAAGAGGTTATTTCTGATGTATTTCTTTTTTCTTCATCTTCGCTTTTTTCGTTTTTATCGACTTTTAGTTATAAACCATCCTCTAGAGATTTATTCCCATTGTCAGCAAGAAGGTAGGCGTCAGTACCATTTTCGTCCTTGTCATTTCCACCGGGCAAACTGTCCATTATATCGACGTCAAGCAGCCGAATAACCAAGTTACGAGTGGATTCAACCGTTTATGAAATAATAAAAAAGAACCGAAAGATCTCTCCTCCTAATAAAGAAATTTCTCTAGTATCCCATACATTTATATAGTTAACGACACTTTGTTCAAATATAAAGAGGAAAAGATCTCTGGTGCGATTTCACACCAATTTCGGTTAAACTTTGATTAATAGAGTGACCTGTATTCGATTAACAATACGATCAATAGAAGCTCGGCTGAAGTTCTTTTAGTCACTTCGTTGCTCTATTTACTTGACATGTAACGATCACGTTAACAAAGATAATTACTATGTAATGCAACTTCCACACCAGCGCTATTTTTGCATTAAAAAAAATCGAAATGATAAATTATTCATCCATTTTAATAATTTTTAAGATATCAAACACGCTAATGTAACATTACGCAACTACTACTATCCATAATAAAGGCTGAAGGTATATACGAAAACTCTTCGAAGTTGAATGTCAAAGACGAAGTCGAAAAGAGCAGCGATGTGTCGTCGCATAATGCGATTTAAGATTTAAATTCGCTTGTGCCGATAATAAGTTGCTACAGCATCAACAAAGTATAAAAATTCCCAGTTATTGCGACTTAGCGAGACGTAGCGCGAAATTGGATTGACACGTAATTTTATAATGACATTCATTAAAAAGGCGTTAAATTATATCAAATCAAAGGATTATTTATTGAATGTGAGTGCTTTTCAGACAGTTCGAGTTCCTTTCTATAAGATAAACACCGTTTCGAAATCCCAACTATACACGATTCACTAACTTAATCTGTTTTTTTGCATCTAAATGTCATTCCTCGAAAGAGGAATGAATAATTCAATAAATACTACATTCACACTACTATTGATAATTCTAACTTCTGTTCATCGCATTTTCAATGAATAGAAATTCGCAAAAATTCAAATATACTGTGTTGTAGATGATAAACAAGATGAGCGATGTATATAAAAGCTCTGCTTTTGTTTACAGTATTTTTCTTGCACGGATGGAGTGCCCGAAGCTTCTAGATGCCTACGCAGGAATATTAATATTTAATAATAATATAAATACGGCCAGTCTTTATATACTTAATTTATCAAACATTAAAAGCATGATTGTTTATCTTGTTGCATTTTTTATGTAGGCGGAGTTGTGTCAGCTGCACAAATTTTCATATACGTTTAAGATAAGCGCTATGAACTGAACTATTTTTTTTTTTTTTACTAGCGAATTAACGGCTTATTTTTCGAATTTTTCAGATATATCATATTTTTTAACATCTCTGAAAAACAATTCGAACTGCTCGATTAAACAATTACAGAAATCTACCAGATAAATCGATTTTGCGACGGATGATTGTCGAGAAAAAAAAAACAAATGAATTAATTAACAGTGTAAATATAAAGTACCCGTGTAACGAGGATTTCTAATTATACAAAGTAATTTAATTTTTTGAGTATTATAAAAAAGTCACGATAAAAAATTTTTATGATCATGCGGTAGTAGTAGAATTTCGATTTTTGAACTAACGCCATCTATCGAGTGAAATTATAAAAATATATTATTAGAACAGTGGTTCCGAACCTTTTTTCTGTTAAAAAACATCTTAATATTTTAAAATTTGGCGGCACACCTAAATATTGTAAATAATAATTTAGATTTAACAACAACTTTTATTAACTGATATTTATATTTATTCTCTTTATTACATTCAGATTACAGACATACTCATACAACGGATCATTAAATGGCGGCCCTTATTAAATTATAGCGCCACCTGCAGATTTTGTCTTTTTAGAGAAACTATAATTTTGATTTAATTTTTATTCGTTAATTTTTAAATTTATATAAATAACGACAAAAAGTTTTGGCTGTCGCAGAAATTCGAGGTTAGATTTTTTCTAATGGCACCCTATTTATAGGAATCGGTAGAGCGGTTCGACTGCAAAAGGGATATCCAGCCAACACGTTTCACTATTAATATATGTGATTCATATAATTACATACATACAATTCATTCTTAATTTTTCGTGGCACACCGTCAAAAGTTTGTCGCACAGTGGTTCAGAAGGCGAGTGCTGCCATCTTCTGATAAACGCCAAATTTAATTTCTAGTTTGTAGTCTCGCCACTAGATGGTGACAGTTTTGCGAGAACAACATTTTAAAATTTAAGCACGCGACTTTTTATTATAAATCTAAAAATGGACACACGCTTTGAAAACATTAGCACACAACTTTATTAAATCAAAATAAATAATTTGAATTAATGAGAATTTTTTTTTTTTTATCAATAACGAATTTTATAAATTATTTTAAATTTTTGCTAAAAAATATTCTTAAATAATTTTAAGAATTTATATTATTGTTATTCATGTTAATTTTTTTTAATTGAGTCAAAAATAACATTAAACTCGACACGTAAACATTAGTTATGTGATCAAATCTGAAATACTGTATAGCAGACAATATTTTCGACTCTTTGACCTTTATTAAATTTCATAAGATACAACAGAGATATTTTTAATTCTTTAATTCCTTATTAAATTACGTAAAAGGTAAAAAATAAAAAACAGTTGGGAGATACACTTACCAGAACTATAACTGTCAGTTGAGGATGCGGATAATGATCTACTTCTGTATCGACTCCTTGATTTCATGCTACCAACCAGCTTGTTATCCTACGAGAAAATATATCAGATATGTAAAACTTTAATGCGATATTTTTCCATCATACGAGTTACACAAATTGGTAACATGTACAGAATCTGACGTCATATGACGTTAAGGTATACACGTATCTTTTTTGGTGAGTTACGAAATCCATAAATACTACATTCGATAAAAATCCTACGAAACTAGAATAATTTGCGATTGGTTATTTTTAGTTAACTGCACTGAAAAGTAAAAAAAAAAAGCTATAAATTATTCTGAATCACACCGAAAAAGTAACTCGTTAAAATTGTAATGAATAATTTTTTGTGCATAAAATATATATTCTGTTGTTGTCGTCACTATTTATTAGTAATTGTGCTTTTGATCTAGTTTAGAATTTATAAACCTAAATACATATAGGTAAAAAATAATTTAAAAAATACAATATAAAAATTGTGCGACCATCTCCAAACATAAAACTGACTCACAAAAACCAAACAGATTAAGGAGTATTTTTTTCCCCCTGACACATATGTACAAAGTGCGTGAAGTGGATACGATTAATCTGTTCTTTCTGTAATGGCATCGAAACTTACATAAAAAAAATCTTTAAAGTCTAAAAAACTTTCTATATAAGAAACTTCAATCTACATAAGAAACTTCAATCTACATTAGCAAAATTAATATACAGGCCTATACGTAAATTTTCATTTTTTGAAACACGAAAAATTTGAAACATATCTGTTTCAATTATTGAAATATATAAAAGACGAAACGCGTGTTTTTTGATATTGAAACCTATACGGATTAAAAATATATTTATATTGTTGAAGTGCACAGTATAACTAAAAGCATCTATTTCTATTATTAAAATATACATAAATTGGATCTTATCTATTTTTATCGTTGAAATATAGGCAAACTGAAACATATCCATTTCCATTATTGAAATGTGCATAAAAAGAAACACATCCATTGTTGAAATATGCATAACTTGAACCATATCCATTCCTATTTTTAAAATATACATAAACAGCTGGATATTTGTTTTTATCGTTAAAACATGTCAATTTCCATTATTGAAATGTGCATAAATTGAAACATTTCTATTACCATTATTGAAAAGGGCATAAAAAGAAACATATTCATTATTGAAATGTACATAACTTGAAACATATCCATTTCTATTACGGAAAATTATATTTATTAAAATTTATTTTACCAGTAAAGCATAAATAAATCGAAATATGAATAAGTTAAAATACAGTATAATTATTTTCATATTGTAATATAAATAAACTGAAATAATTTTCGTTCTAGATATTAATCGTCTGTTTTATAATTTTGATTAAAATATATATATATATATATATACTGCCCAAGAAACACGTTATCGATGTATATATGCCGGATTATACATTTATATCATTAGTATCTTAAAGAAACATACATTATTTGGCATATTTGTTAATTCGAGAATGTTAAGAAGAAATAAAACAGCTATATCACTTACCGTGTTTTGACTCTTCGTACCTATCATTTTTATTTTTCGTATTTTCAATTAAAAATCAAACTATGACAACTAAATGCTTCTGTGGAATGCACAATATATCCAGGCTATCATTTCTTATAAAATATTTGCGATTAAAAGTTGTGTATATATTAAAAAAAGGATTTTTGATAAACCTTTTTATCGCGAAATTCATCGCTTGCGTAACTGAAGCTAAGCAAACGATGGACTTCGAGATAAAAATCCAATTTCCAGAGGACAGCGTAAACTGGAAAGTTTTTACTGAACTTACGTTTCGAACTGAGCTAACCTTGAAAAAATTAGCGTACAATAGCATTTGTTAGCGAAATTCATCGTAATTTTGGCAATTTTAATGTCAGTAAATATTTTTTTAATCAGTTATTTTTTTTTTGTTTCCATATGATAATAGGATAATTTACTAACCGTTTTACAGATTGCATTCGTAAGAAATTTGCTGCTGAAGCAGTTTTAAAGTAATGCTGCATCTACTTACTCCATTATATCCGATGTAGTAGCCATGACGGACGAAGAGATCATGGAGGGCACGGATTTGATCGTACTGCTGATCGGCTAATACCCTTTTAACACCAATCATATCTAGTAACAATCATACGTTCGAACTCTCTCGACAAATATATGTGCCTGTCGCAACCAATTCGAATGTTCTCCATCGCTTCTCACCTGGAACATCAGCAACAGTCGTGTGCTCCTCCCACCCCTCCTGACGATGTCCAGTAACCATGGAAACGTTCGAAAGTGTTACTGCTTCCGAGATGACGTTTTCTAACTTGAAAAACCTATTATTATTATTATTATTATGGTGATGAGGAAACCTTGATAAACGGCAATTTCCTAAGAATCTACATAAAAGACCGTCGTTAACTTAATAACGACACTTCCTCATACTCAATGTTGGGACAGATGCTGAATGTTCAGGTAGGTGTGTTGATACTGTCTTTTTAATGATTTTCTGCATAAGTTCCTACTAACAAGACTCAGAAATGAGTCCTCCTGCTGTTTATACTCTGATAAATATTATGAAAACTTCATATTTATCTCAACTCAGATTTCTCTCAAGAAAATTCTTTCCTAGATTTATAATCAGAACTGGGATCTATATCAAGCTCCAGAAGAATCATATTTTTAACAGATGATATATAAATACGGTAATGTATATACTATTGTAGGTATGAAATAATAATAAAATTCTATTTTTACACATTACTGAAGATGCAAACAAAAACAAAAAACAAATACATATTTAACACGTCAGAAGAATCTAAATGTTTTTCAGTTTCTTTCCAAATCCGTTAATTCAACCATAATTTTACAATAAACAAAAATCTCAAAAAATAAAAACACTGACTGGAGGTCAAATTTCATTCGCTGCCATCTACCGAGAAAACACGAAACCATTATGACGTCATACATATTCTTATTTCAAAATTGATGATGTATTTTTTTGTCACGTTCAAGTAATCTTAAATAAGGATTACTATTTAAAAAAAAAAAAACTACCTTCAACCCAAGATATCTATATTAAAATGTCACACCAGGGATATAAATCGCGTAGAAGAGTTAAAAAAAGGGTATATTTTTTTCGTCACAATAGATGGAGACACCAGAACTGCGTACTTTTCAAAACAATAGTTGTACTGTTAGAAACAATGCATAAAGACAATACTTAGTTTCTTGTTTGTTAGCATAATACATTAATAAATCAAATGTAAATACTAATATAACTGTTAACGAAGATTTAAAAAAAATATATTCCTAAAATTTTAAAATTCGTTTTGAAGGAAGAGTTTTAATGCGAATTATATAAATAGCAAACGTAAAGTCTAAAAGGTTTTCTTTGACCTCCCACGCAAGACGTAATATCATCTGTTGACAACCTTATTTCATGAATTATAATATCAAATGCTGGTTACTTAAGTGGACAATGAATCATTAGAGACTAATAGAAAGTACTTGGTCAGATAAATAACTCCTTTAATTCAAACTAGCAGGTAATAAGTATGGCTGATGTAGCAATAACATCAGAAAAAATCGATTTTTATTTGAACATCAGATAGATGTACTGTAAACACTTTTACTATCTAGAAGGGGAAAACATTTTTTTAATCAATGAATTGAAATATATATAGTTTTTTTTCTTTAATAGATGTTTTTGTGTATCAGTCACGCTTTTAAATATTAATCATGTCTTCAATTTTCTACACATTAGCGGTTTCAATCTTGGGATTTCGAATCTAGGGACCCCGGATATTTTTTAGACAACCCCGATCCCGGGATTGAACGATTTTTAATCCTGGGATTTCGAGATCTTGAAACTGTTCTATAACATTCATCACAATGTACCAAAATCTCCTCATTTATTCATTGTATTATAGCCATAAATATTGTTTAAATTAAAAAATGCTTGATAGAATTCATTTTTTTCCACGACTGTCATTGTTAAGCAATCTCTTACATTTATTAAATTATATAATATAAAAAGATCACATAAATATCTTCTTCTCGGTTGTTTTACGTCACTTAATAACTAATAGTTACGTCATTATTAGTTATTAAGTTTGTCGGGGGCTTTCCATGGCCATCATGGGCTGCCAACACTCGTGGTTACAATTTATTATACTGTGTATACTGTTCCCTCAGTCTTCATCGAGCATAATTATCCCAGACACAGTGGGCCATCAATTTATAATTATTTTTACAGTTAGCAGCATAATTATGTAAAAAATAAAAAGCTTATAGTACTCGTTATATAAAAGAAAAATGCGAATAGGTGCTTATCTATATGATTTTACCAATAAATAATGGTAATTTTATTCTGCTTATTATCTATAAAGCACTTGTTATCAATAGAAAAAAAAAAAAATTTTAAAATTCGATATTTAATAAAGTATATTTTTATCGCTTTTATAAATATCAATTTAAAATTGGATTTTATAATATATAACATTCAATTACCCCAACAAAAAATTTAACACAATATTATATAGCACTTAATATATATATATATCACAAGATGGCAGAACTTTAACTAAAGACCCAATTGTTATCGACTTTTGTTCCAGAAATTTATATATAAAGCGAATCATATATATATTTGATATTGAATTTTTTTATCTTCGCGTTAAAACTAGATTGGATCAATACGGCATTTTTATCCTAGATTTAAAATAAAATTTATTTTCTCCATACTTCGACCTATTAAAGAAAAAAAAAATGTCAAAAGCAGGAAAAAATACAATGTATGATTATATAGCACTTAATATATATATATATCACAAGATGGCAGAACTTTAACTAAAGACCTTGCTAAAGACCCAATTCTTATCGACTTTTGTTCCAGAAATTTATATATAAAGCGAATCATATATATATTTGATATTGAATTTTTTTATCTTCGCGTTAAAACTAGATTGGATCAATACGGCATTTTTATCCTAGATTTAAAATAAAATTTATTTTCTCCATACTTCGACCTATTAAAGAAAAAAAAAATGTCAAAAGCAGGAAAAAATACAATGTATGACTAATTTATTAAAATCACAATCAAATCCCGGGATTTCTTTCATTTACCAATCCCGAGTCCCGGGATTGAAATCTTTAATCAATAATCTGATAAAAAATGAAAAAAAGAAATTTTTTTTTCGATAATTTAATTTAAATGACAATAATTTTAATATAGTTACATAGATTAGATATTAATTAAACATAAAAAAAGATATTTTAAAATTTTATAAGTCTATAGTTCTGATGATATTCTTTATTAAATTACATAATACATTTATTGAAAATAGTTTTATGTTTTATTATTATATTCTTTGTATAAATGTTAGCAATAAACTTATAACGATTTTAACATGTATGTAAAAATACTATGAAAAATTTGCTTAAAAGTTTTTACTCAAAAACAGCTGCCCAATTGCCTAATTTATGAATTAAACAAATGTTCTGAATTATATCGCCTTTGAAAAATGCACACACTTCTACCATATATAATTTTATTTTAAAATTATGTCATGAATTATTTTTTTTAACTGTAAATTATTTAAGCATTCATTTTCTTTTTCTTTACAAAAGATAAAAATATTAAAAATATTAACACTATTACTATAATATTTTTATATGTATTTAAAATGCTTAAATAAAAATTAATTAAAGAAGGTATGTATTTTTATAAAATTTTAGACTTTTAAAAACAAATTCTGAACAGAAAAAGTTTGCAAAGGAGATTTTATAAAATAATTTTTCACTTGCCAATGGCAAAATCACACATGTCTAGAATAAGTAGTAGAACATATTTTTTTGGTATTGATTATCACTAAAAAACTACTTTAGCAACAAATTTATTTTTTTTGTGAACTTCAAGTATATTCAAAATATATGATGAATTTGAAACAAAATGTAATTGAAATATATTTAATTAAAAGAGAGAGTAATGTTTGAAAAATGGTTTCTTGAAATTAGAGAAATCAATTAAATTATAATCTCATATAAATACTGAATAAAAATTTTAATTGTTAAAAAATCTATATTTGTCACTCTCTCTGAAAAAGTTTTGTATAAATTATAAATAAATAGAGTATCATGAATTAACTTTGTATATCATAAAAGATCTCTCAAAATCTATTAATTTTAAAGAAATATTTTCATGTAATTTTTATTCACTGTATCAAGGAATAGTCTCAATTCATATTAGAATATAAAACACTAAAATTATTAATTGATAATACTTGTTTAAATCAAAAACTTGGAATCATAATAAAATTATTATTTAATTAGCTACACATCATTCTCTGATGATTACAGACTTAAAATCTGGAATAACCTTACCTTCTTTTTGAAAGAAATAAGAATCAGCAATTTTTATTCTAATAAATAAATTATTATTATGTAAAACAAAAATTTTGACATACTTTGAATGGAAAAGTTCTTTTAATGAGAATGATGAGACTAATGTTTTAAAGTAAATTGTGAAATAACATATTAACAATATCATATTGATCAGATGAATATCTAATGTAAATATATGACAGAAAAATGTGACGAGACCAACGTGTTGAAAGAAAGACTGGATATAAGGAAAATGGGGTCGGACATTATCGGAACAACACCGTCTCGTTAACAATGTGTAATGTGTAACCTGATCACACGTTTATAAGATTTACATGAACGTATATCAATTCTTACCCTTGATCTACTTGCGACTTCTGATAACTGTCTGTCGCGACTGTACGAACAGCTGGCATGTTCCGATACTTGAACGTGCTCATGTTCCTCGTTGCAGTCCGCCATCTTTGACTGATTGGCGATCACGTGGACGAAATGAACCAATAGTTGTTATCTTATCACATGGCGGATGAAACGAATGTTTCTTCACTCCAATGATGGTCTAAAGTTGTGTTTTGCATTTGTAATTCCACGTAATTATGTTTAGAGCTATATCCTTCTACTCTTTCCCAACGTGACTGTAGCGACAGAACGCCATCTGACGGCTGCTTGTCGGATTTTCAATATTTCAAACTAAACATTCATTCTTTGGTTTTAACAGTAATTGATAGATATTTTCAAGTAATAAAAATAACATATATGCATATTTAACATTTTTAAAATGATTACTAAAACGAATTTTATGAATTAGCAGTTTTTGAAATAAAATTTCTTTGGTTAATAACATATCAGAATGGCGATGATATATCGCGTCATTTACCTTCTTTAATAATTGAATGTTATATACGCCCTCAGGCCTCTCGAGTTATTCAAAACTCGAGATCTTGGAGTTGATACATTTTATAGGTTCAAAATTTAAAGAAAATATATTAAAGTAGTTGCCTAAGATCTTGCAAATTTACAAAAATGCCTTTGGTCATGGCAGCAATCATCAGTAAAATGAATATATTCGTCTGATTAAATACTTTTTAGGATTTATTTTGCATGGAAAAGAGAAACAAGACAGGTTCGACACGAAAAAACACAGCTTACTACAGTATTGTTGTAAATGCGTACAATGACCAGTTTTTGATATAATTTATTTAGTGAAATATGTTCCTGTATATTACATGTATTTGCGATTTTTATACGAACGGTTTAGGAGTGAAACAGTTATTAAAATCATTATTTTTACTCTTTGAGAGCATTTAAAGAAGGTTAATTCAGTAGTAGAGGAAACATGAGGTTTAGATTTAAAAAAAATTAATTCCCTTACTTGGAGTGATAATTTAATGACATACTTGCGCTGTAGAGCTGACAGGTCTTAAAATTCTGGATTAATATGTCTCGAGTCTTTAAAACTTCAAAAATTTAATTAATTAGCCCAGAAGGCGTCTACAGTTCGCTAAATTAATATATAATATACGTAAAATTTTCTAATATCTCCAATTTAGCTGCGATTCTATCTTCCTATTTTGTAAGATTTGCTTTAACTCTTGTAATGAATTCTCAGAAACTTCAAATAATTTAATACTGCACAATAATCACGAAAATGTTATTTATAAGCACGATTAATTTACATTGCACTGGTTGCGATCAGAAATAATTCTTTTCCCAATTAAAAAATTGATATTTGATACAGTTTAATGAACTTACGGGAAAAATGCAATATCTGGTTACACGGAACGATTTCGTAAGACGGCATGCACACAAATTTCACATCTTCTTGAAATTAAACTGTAACAATGACTTTATTTCCTACTACAGAACTGGGGTTATGTTAATAAACAATTAATGACAAAAATTTAACACTCGATGTCCTAAAATTACTTACGTTTGTGAAATAGTTTTTTATTTCATGGTTTCCTTTCTCAAATTATCAATATGCTGTATATTGGACTGTTACAAAAGAAATAAACTGAATAGGCTCTTTATTCTAACAATAATTGTTTTCTTCCCGAATAAAATATTTATACAAAAACAAATAAAATAATAATTTATAAATTATAATCACTATTGATTCGAATATTTAAAATACAGCACATAATTTTTTAAGCAGAGGTGCAAACTTTTTCATGTATTCTCTTCAGATTATTTAAATATTTTCGGCGTGATATTCCAATTTCTTAATGGCATTAATTGAGAATGCTTTTGAGTAAATAACGTGTTTAAATTTTTTATACTTATCACGTTCCTGGTTTAAAAGGTGAAATTTCAAAAGGTTCTTCCTGAAAATCATTCCAGACCATAAGCTCTTTCGTATCCACTACATCCTTAGTGCTCCAATGAGTCAATTTCTTCTGTTTGATAGAATTTCTGGTACGGGAATATTGCTTTAGTTCTTCTAAACTGGTCGATTTTGATAGTCTAACTCTCTTTCTCGAACAAATTTTCTTTTTCTGAGAAGTTTCAGGCATCTTTAAATGGTGACATGTACGTGATGTTTTCGGCCTGACTGGATATAACTTAGAGTCATTTGTCCAATTGTTCACTGTATCTAATCGATTTTCGCTTGTTAATACTCCTACTTTTGATTTGGCAAATATGTGTTTTTTTCGTTTTTTACAGATTTTTCTTTCGGTTTTCTCTTTAATTTCGAACGAATTATATTTCGGTTCTTCTTTTAACTCACTCTTTTTTTCGATAATAACGTTTCGCGGTGACATTTCGAGTCCAGAAAGTGGTAATTTCTGATTCGATTTTATAAAAAAACTTTCTCCGGTTGACCCTTTAACATTTATCTCTTTCTTTTCCTCAACAGTAACCTCCTGTGATGTGATTTCATGTGGAGATGATGTAAATTTTGGGTTTGATTCTAACAAAGAATATTCTTTCTTTTCTTGAATATCGACAGTTACAAAACTCGGTTTTGAATCTAACAAAGAATACCCCTTTCTCGATTCTTCCACATTTTTTGCTAGATGACGAGTCTCCACGTTTATCTCTTTCTTTTCGGTAGTGCTACCTTCCTGTGCAGCTGGTGCAGCACAGGAAGGTAAGCAATTATCAATTGAATAAGCTTCTAATATCGAGCAAACATTATCCAACATACCGCTATTCAAAATAAGCGGTAGCCAAAATGGAAATTCTGGTAGAAATTGGCTACTTGGCTACCGGGTTTGTCAAGCCCTGTAATTATTAGCAATAGTGTAGAAAAATAATTATACAATATATAATAAAGTTTCTAAAATTGTATAAAATATAATGAATTTGAGATATTAAATAATTTTACCAGCATATATAATTAAAAAATAGAAAAATTATTATTATTATATATCTGTAAAAATTCCAAAATTATTTTAAATAACAATATTTAATTTTGAGTATACTGTAAACAGAATAAAAATATTTTTAATATTATTTTTTTCATTTTAAATCAATCTTTTTCAGTTTTAATGCCTCAGAAACTGGAATTAAGCAAGCCTTATTAGATGGATTTCCAGGAGTTCTTCCTCAGCCAGATCAACATGGTCGTAGAATCTTGATAATTTTTACTGCTAATTGGGACCATTGGCGATATAGTTTAGTTTCCATATATCGAGCTATCTTATTATCCTTAGAACGCCTGGTAGATATTGTTTATATAAAAAAATCTTAATATTTGAGAATATTATTAATTATTAAAAATTTTATATTATGTTGAAGAAAAATAGTTTTATTATATTTGTTTTAGCTTGAAGATGAAGAAACTCAAGTGAATGGTTTTGTTATAATTGTTGATTGGACTGAATTTAGCTTCAAACAATCATCTCATTTAAATCCAAAATTGCTCAAACTCATTATCGAAGGATTGCAGGTAATAAATTATTTTGTGATAATTAAAACGTTTTCAGGAATAGATTAAAATTTATAAAATTACATAACTATATAAAGACCTGGATTTAATAATGAGCTAACCCACAAGATGAGAAATTAAGCAAAAAAAAGATGTGATTTGTGAGGACCCAATATTGCTAATTATTTTTGCATAAAAACTAATTAAGTTGCTCAATAAATGTTAGGTATTTATGGCAATTATATGAAGCATAAAAAAAAATAATAACACTTTTATTTGAACTAATCAACATAAATGATGGAATTATAAAGAAATGCCCAAATTGCCCAAATTCAGTCTGGCTCAATCTCATCTAGATATATGATCTGCTTATTGCTCTATTATCTAATCTTTGAGAAGGAACTCCATTGATATTCAACAGTGATATCCATATACAAAGTGTGATAAAAAATTGTGGTGCATGACTACACAATGTGTGATCTATCACTGAAAGAGCAAAGTTGAGAGATTTGATGTAAACTGATATTGTCCTTCCATACCTTGGTGAATTTCAACTTGCTTCATTTACTTACTTAGTTTTTGCAAATTGGTGTTATGCAGCTTTATCTCAAAAATAGAAAGTGATGATTGCAAACAATGAATAAATATTTCATGTTTATTCATTATTTGTAATCATCACTTTCCATTTTTATATTACAACATGTTAATCATGACTATGCTTTTTGCCACAAATCCCATCTTGTCTGACTTCTTATTGAACAAGAATATTATTGTGTATCTGCACTTACTGCATTTACTGAATTTAGCACCTTGTGACTTTTAGCTCTTCTCCAAAGTAAATTTGATAATGAAAGGAAAGCATTTTCAATCAATATAAGAGATTCAAGCTGTTATAACAATGCATCTAAAAGAAGTGAACAAAAAATTATTTCTAGAAATGTTTCAAAAAGTGGCAAGAATGTTGAGATAACTGTGTGGTAAGCCAAGGGGAGTACATTGAGAGGGACTGAATAATATTTGCATTTTGATAAATAGTTTTCTTTAATTTGAACATTAACTAACTGATTTTTTTTATTATACTATGCACATATCAATTTTCAATGATGTAAATCAGTTGAATTTGAATAAACAATATACAGTATGGCTAAATTTTAAAGGAAGTTTTAGTTCTTTTGCAGCTTGACCAAATTGATTGATTGCTTTTATATTAGAAGGGGAGAATATATATTAATTACTTTATTTATTCTTAAGATTATTATTTTATCTGGACTAATATAAATATCATTAAATTGATTGATTTACTGATTTAAAACCAGTTATTTGTTACTAACTTACTTTATTTTCATATTTGAAATAAAATAATGCTTATTTTGTATATATTATCTGAACAAATTAATTTTATTATTTAACTTTCCTATTTTTTGAAAATTATTTGATATTAAATTCACTTGTTTAATGAGTATTAAATTCATTTTCACTTATTTGTTTATATTAATCTTAACAGTTATTAACATCAACAAAGCCTTTAAGCAGGAAAATATTTAATTATTTTTGATTATTTACAAAAATATTAAATTAGCAAATAGTGTGATTTAAGAATGCAAAACACAACCATGATGATACAATAGAAGAATATTAAAAGTGCTATTAATACCATAGAAACAAAGAATGCTCTTTTAATTTATAAAATTAATTTATTGCATTCCATTAATAAAGTGTGTTTTGGTTAATTTAAGTATAAAATAGGATAAAACTGAAGAGGACTGAATAAGATGAAAATATTTTGTAAATAATAATGAATAATTAAACAAAATTTTTTTCATATTTGAAGGCTTTATTGATGTTAATAACTTGAAGATATAAAGAGCAAAAAGATATATTCATAAAAGAAATAATTCTAATAGTAGTTATTATCTGACAATGTTGTTATTTTCAATCCTTTATATTAATTAGTAGATTTAAGATTTAGAAGTTATTTCAGTTCAATAAGACTTTGCCTGTTTTGAAAAAAGTTACTTACACTGCTGGAAACTCTGAAAATTAAAAGTAATACAACTATAGACAAGTGTTTTGTAAATTGTAAATGTTTGATGATAAATTTTAGATTAACATTTCAAATATTTGCAAACTTTAAATTCCCATAAAGCCTAAACCTGGTAGTAGATGCATAATGATGCTGGGAAGTTTGTTTCCAGTAATTATTCAGATTTGTTGTTCCACATTTGTATGCTGATAGTTTATTTAGAACAAAAATTTTTATAATGTAGAGCTGTAAAAATTTTTTAATTATAAAGGTTTTTGTTGATAGAAAGAACAAATAATTATAATTTTGATTATTTGTGCAATTCCAAAAAACCTATAATAAATAAAAATGTATATTTCAGAAAAATTGAAAACATGATATATTTTTATGATTTAATGTAAAGAGGCTGTTAAATATGAAAGATTTCTAACTGTATATATAGAAATAGGCACTAATTCCAAAGTGGAAAAACAATATTTTATTAAAGAAGTACTTTTGACTTCACAAAGACATTGTCAGCTTTTTTTAAAAAACAGAATACCAAAGATTTATAACAAAATATAAAGATATAATAGATTTCACTATTGTTTGATAAATAATGGAGGACATTTTGAACATTTGTTATAATTCCATTCCGAGTATTCAGTTTCATCTTTTGGGTTTTCTGTTAAATGCACTGATTGGTCCAGTCATCAAAGACAAATTTTCATCAAAAGCTCTTACAAAAAAATTATACCTACTTCATGTTAGGACGAAAAATTCGTTCCTTGATCTGTGGTACTGGTACATACATATTTATATATGGAGTCTAATTAATATTACTGTTGGGAACTTGCAGATTGACTACATAAATGTTATTCTAATATTATTAAGTTATTACGTATATTTATTTGATAACAAAACAAATGTACTACATTTCTACACTAATTAAAACACCAAACACGAAATTAAATTACATTGTTATTTTCTGTCAAACAGTATCAATATGTATACTAGGACGCTTTCTGCTCTTAAAAGTTTTATTCCATCAAGCATGTTTGTACTGGTTCTTGAACATGTTCGTGAATGCGCATGCATTTATTCATGTAGTAGTTTGTGATCTATACACTATTGTCTTCAGAACACTCAGTGCATATGGTTCGAAATATGACTGCTAGAATTGCCTCCCGCAAAACACATTATAGCTGGCATTATTCATTTGTTAATTTAATTTAGGGAATACTGCCAAATTATTATTTATTTTTAATATGAAAAAAATAATAATTAAATAAAAAAAATTTTTTTATTTTTAGAGCTGAATTTTGAGGTTCCCTTGATTTATGAGGCCTCAGGCATGCGCTTCGTGCAGAAATCCATCACTGGTTGTCAAAGTCATGTAAGGGTACATGATAGGGTTGCCATATGCCCCATATATTCAGGATTGTCATCATATTTAATTCTTGTGTCAGTATGCCATGCAAATTGTTCCTTGTTTATTATAAAGGTGATCAAATGTAAGATAATTAGTATAAAAATAATTGAACACATGAATTCTTATTTGCAATGATAGTGAATGGATATGCAATAGAACTGACTCAAGTTTTTTGAGGAAACAAAACAATGAGCAGAAATCAGGATTATCAAAATTATGTGTACAGTTTTGCTATTCCAGGCAACAATAGCTCTGTAGAAAGAATATTTTCTTTGATGTATGCATAAAAGATGAATGAGACTGTTTTCTGAAACTGTGGTAGCTATCCATCAGTATTTTTGTAATTTTAACTTACTGTGCAAAATTTTAGAAGTTTTTAAAAATGAGAAAGCCACCCTCAAAACTGTGAAATATTCAAAGAAGTATGACAAAAAATAAAATATTGGTACTTATACAGTTTAGAATTTATTTTCTTGTTACAGTTACAATTAAATTTTAGTAAACTTTCTTTTGTTTCAACAAACTACATTTTTCCTGAAGCCCAAACACACATGTCATATATTGTGTTAGCAAACTTATGGCAACAAATTTAGAGTCTATAAAAAAATTTTAAAATTGAGTGAGACAGTTTAAAACAAAATCTATGGATTGAAAACTTTTGTTTTAACTGAAAAAATGTGAGATTTGATATTGCAATTGGAACTTTTTGTTTTTTTATTAGATACATAAAGTTTGCATTATTTGGGAAATTTGCAACTAAATAGTTATAATCACAGATATAAGATGTTGGCATTCAGGGCACTCTGTAAAAGGATTACAGCTTACTGTAATGTTAAAATAGCTGTAAATAACAAACTAGACTGAATAATGTGAATAAATAATTATTCACATCATTCAGTTTAGTTTCTAGAGATAAAGAACATGCTTCCTTTGAAAAATGATGAACAATGTCAGAAGAGTATGAAAAAGCATAAGGAATGAGTGGAAGTATCTACTAGGAATATGATAGACCACTATTGGAAAAAATGAAAGAACCATTATACTATAAGATTACTCCACTGCTTTTAATTAATTCAAAATGATTACAGCACTTAAAGTAGGAATACTAATATACATATATACAAATTTAATGTTAAAATTATACACCAAATAATGTTTATTCAGATTTTAATATTCAGTAATGGAATGTACCTCTGATGAGGGCTGTAACTAAGCCAAAAGCACTTTGAATAAATTCAATAAACATTGTTTGGTGTATAATTTTAGTGTTATTTGTATATATGTATTATTAGTATTCCTGCTTTAAGTGTTGTATTCATTTTGAATGAAAGTACCAGGTGCCTCTTATGATATATGAACAAGATGGTGGATGAATTCTATCCCTATCCACTGAAGAGCAAAGAATTACAAATAAAGCTTTGATTTGTATTAACTAGTTTGAAAAAATAGTTAATACAAATCAAAGTAGAAAAAAAGATATTTTTTTCTACTTTGATATATATTCTTGTTACAGCAAAACATGTGTAAGATATAGTACTTTTATAGTGTCTACTAAGCAGTTTTATTTACAATTGTTTCTTGCTGTATAATATCATTGATGTCATAATATCATTATACCCATTTCATATTGGTTCTCTTTGTTTTTAGCCTACTTTCCAATGGAAAAGGAGGCTTATAAGAGTCAAATATCATTGATAATCTGTCTTCACTATCAAAATTAAATAATCACAAACTCATATAACAGGACAACATTTTTATTAAAAGATTTTTTTAAGAAGGTTTCCAATGTAAACTGAAAACATTATATGCTAATAAAAAAAATGTTTTCCTGCTATTTGAACTTGTAATTATTTAATTTGGCTTATAAGAGTCCTCTCACACTAATAACTTTTGAACATATTAGTAAGTTTTTATAAAATTTTGTAGTGATTTTCTGCCATTAATGGTCACCTCAATACTGCATAATTTAATGTAACTTACAAAACCAAACTGCTTAAGTTCATTAAATAACAACTTTAAAACAAGTACTTTTTAGCAGTAAACTCAATAAATATTTTTTATTTTATTTTGCGAAGTACTTTTGGCCAATCACTATTCTCAGCGCTATAAATTAACAAACAGAAGTATTCGAAAAGTTATTCGAATATTGTTCAATGTTCGAACAACTATAATTTAATCCTGCAAGTTTGTTTAATTCTATAAGATTGCATTTAATTTTTACCAAACTTTTATATTATTGACAATAGTTGGTGCTAAATATTAGCAGTGCAGGGGACTGGATATGACTTAGCTGAATTTCTAAATATTTAACAATATTTAGCATTAGTCTCTATCATAATGACATCATAGCCATACTTACATGACATTATTGTGACATAACAATGCTGATGTCACACAAAGCATTGGTAATTTATGATATCAAAATGATGTATCATTGAGTTATATCATGATGATACATTGTGACATATCTGTTGGTTCCATGGCAAATAACAGATAAGACTGGAAGGCAATAGTTGACAACTCTGCATCAGAGATGTCACATGATAGAAATCAATATTTAAAATTGAATACAAAAAGCCAATGAATTCAAATGCTTAAATAAATGGAAAATAAATGACACATTTGGAAAGTAGGCAATTTTAGTTCTTTCCAGAATTGCTTGTTTAGTAGTAAATTTTAAATCAGTGCTTAGATTTACTAAACTGCAGAGCCTTTCCAGAACCTGTGCCCTTACTGGAATTAGCAAACAAGCGAAAGATAAGAGGATTCAAAAGGCTGGATCTGAACTTCTCTGAGAAAATCTTATAACAAGCTTTTGTTTTTATTAATGATAGATTTTAAATCATTTATAATATCATGAAACTACCAAGTATGCTCCAAAATGAAAATTTAAAGCATATGTGGTAGTTTCATGATATAAATATATTTCATGAAACTACCGTTCAATTGAAGACCTCCTTAGATATTGGCCAATTAGTAGTATACTTTTATAGATACTTGGAATAACAGGCTTCTGCTCAATGTTTGATGTGTATAAATTATGGAAATTTCTTTAAATATTCAATATTAATTTTTGCATAAAAGTTCAGTAAAATCAATAACAAGATCCTTAAAGTGAATATAATAAAAGAATAAGTAAGCATTTATATTCAACAATACAAAATTTCCATTGCTCATATCAGAAATGATCAGCACTGAAAACAAAAATTAATATCATATATATATAAAAAACAGTTTTTAATATAGAGTTGTTTGGAAAGTAATTTTGTTTTTTTTCATGAAAATGAAGATTGGGTTGTTCGGAAAGTAATTTCGTTTTTTCATGAAAATGAACAACTTTCTATAGTATATAAATATTTTATTTAATTATATATTGACCATTTTGGTCCAGTACATGTTGCCATCTTTTTGGTAGTAGTGGATTCCATGCTCTGATCTTTGCTTGCAAAAAACTGAACCAAGTGATTTTTGATATCCTCACTTAAACTAAGTGTTTTAAATCTAAAGAATTCTGTAAAGCCAGAATAAGTAATAATCGGAGGGTGCCAGATATGGCAAATATGGGTGGGTGTGGTAGTACATCCCATCCAAGCTGTAACAGGTTCTGGTGAGTCATCAAACCTGTATGAAGTTTGGCATTGTTATGTGAAACACTATGCCTTTTCTGCTAATCAATTCTGGCTTTTTCTGTTTATGGAATCATTCAATTTCTCCAATTGGTGACAATACACTTCTGAATTAATTGTGGAATTGTCTGGAAGAAGCTCAAAAAAACAATTCTCTTGAAATCCCACCAAACAAAGAGCATCATTTTTTTTTTTATGAATATTGGGTTTTGGAATGCTTTGAGCCAGTTCATTTCTTTTGCTCCATGATCGCTTGCATTCAACTTTGTTGTAAACACTCCATTTTTCATCAACAGTTATCATCCGCTTCAGAATGTAACATGCTTGTTCATCATTGTGTTTCCCAGAGTACTGAAGGCAAGCAAGCTCTCTACAGCACTTGATCACTTCTAACTATTGCTGTGCATGTGCAATATGCATGATCAAGGCCAAATATCACACATTATTAGAGAGAGGATATCTGTATTGGCACATGTTATATATGTGCAAAACTTTTTTTTGGATTATCCCTCATACATATATGAAAATTAATAATGCATTAAAAAATTTATTAAATATAAAACATGAATTATTTTCATAACAAATTTTTTGAAAATTTCAAAAAGAAAGATTCTGTGTTAGTCAGAGATCATTGAATTGGATTAAGTATTTAAATTGATTAAATAAATTTTGATGGAATTAGTTATAAAAATTGCAAATCAAACTTATACTATTTAGAATTTTTATGATAGAAAAAAGATAAAATTTCTAAGTTAAAAATGAAAAATTAAATAATTAAGACACTCTATATAAAGCACAATCTTTTATAAAAATACTATTTTTAAAACATAAATGTATTAATAAAATATATAACCAGAAATCCAGAAAATCATAATATCCTATTTTCTAGAAAGTAAAGTCCTTTATTATATTTTTGCCTCACGTAAACCTTATGTATTATTTTCAACCTAATTATTAAAATTATTGTAAATACAAACAATTTTAGAGCACCTTTGTGTAAGAAAATTATGAAAATCAACCTAGGAGTAGAATGATAAACACTCGTATTTATGTTATTATAATAAAAATGTTAATGTAGAAAAACTAGTATATATTACAACAAATAACAAATGTAATACATGTGTAAATATTTCATATTTATTGTAAATCGTACCCCGATAAGTTTAGTTGTTTGTAGGAATAGATTCCTGTATTCAGTAAGATTTGTTAATACTCCAAACATTTCTTTGTTGTAATCAAAATTTCTTCATTTAAGGATTTCTTTGTATATATATATATTATATACAGTTTAATTTAATGTTGAGGGGCCCCCTAAAAAGCGTGAGGCCCATAGGCAATTGCCTTTTCCGCCTAATGGGTAATCCGGCACTGAGTGTTGTGTGTCTAATAAGCTAAAACATGGAGAACCGAAGTGAACATTTTCATCACATTTTGCTTTTTTATTTTCGTAAAAATAGTAATGCAACACAAACTCGCAAAAAGTCATGTGCTGTGTATAGTGATGAAGCCTTAAAAGAACGGTAGTGTCAGAACTGGTTTGCGAAATTTCATTCGGGTGATTTTTCATTAAAAGACGAGGAGCGCTCTGGACGTCCAGTTGAAGTCGATGATGAGCAAATAAAGGTCATAATTGATACCGATGGTCATAGTTCAACAGGGAGATAGCAGAGAAACTGAATGTATTGCATACATGCATTCTAAACCACTTAAAATCCTTGAAAAATCCGCAGTGACTTAGTTTCCAACCCAATATTTTGGAATATAAAGAATTTGATAAAATCCTTGAAAAATCCGCAGTGACTTAGTTTCCAACCCAATATTTTGGAATATAAAGAATATATAATACTGGAATTTGATAATGTATCTAATATTTTTAATAATTTAATTTTTTTAATTGAATGTTTATGCATTTCAATCTTACTTGTTAGTTATTTAACTAAAAAATCAATTTAAAAAAAAATAGTAGTACACTACTGTATAGTATCTGATCAGCCTATGGAAAAATTATAATATACACTCCAACTATGCAATTTAAAGTACAATTTGAAGTATTTTTACGTTAATTTATATTTTTCAATTTTGTTCAATTATTATTTATTCTTATTTATAATTATTGTGCATTCTTATTAAATTATTATTTTTAAATTAATTTTAGATATAAATCATACATTGAAATATAGTATAGTTTAAAATTTTATACCAATTTTCCGAATATTGTAATCGGAATGAATATATTTTACAAAATACAATTTCATATAATTTACTGCAAATTTTTGATAATAGATCGAAGTGGATTATTTCGTGCAAGTGAAAGATCAGAAATAATAAATGGAGCCAAAGAAATCCAAGATAGTCCTGATACATTAGTGGATCTTCCAGAAGATGAAATGGAAGCTGAAGAGATAGATGTAGGTGATTTTTTTTTATTTTTTTAACCGAATAATATTGATTAGATTACTTAAATAGTAATTATATACAATATTAATGAAATGTTTATAAAACGCGACATTTAAAATTTGAAAATATTTGTGTCATCTAATTACCATAAAAAGTGAATACTCTAATAAATTTTTATGTCTAAAGGACGAGATTACTCCGGAAATGGAACGAGCTATGCAAGATCTGGATCTGGAAGATTCGCAAATTGTGGCATTTGTTCCTTCATTTCAAAATAAAACTTCAGTAACTCCAACCAAACAGTTAATGAGGACAAATACAGGGTTGCATTCACAATTGCAAAATACTTTTGTGTAGAAAGTATTATTCTATACGATTCTATTGGATATACGAACAGATCTTAATGAGAGCACTCTCGTAAAGGTTTGCTCTGTACACAGTCATAACCAAATGAACGTGTGGAATCCCTTTTCTAAATAAGTAATGGAACTAAGTAGTCGACGAAAATTTCCACATTTTAAAAGTGAATAAACTCATAATGAATTGTTGTATAATATTAGGATGGAATTTTGATCCTTCTGGATAATAAGTCCAAGTGAAGTTCGAAAATTTCCACATTTTAAAAGTGAATAAACTCATAATGAATTGTTGTATAATATTAGAATGGAATTTTGATCCTTCTGGATAATAAGTCCAAGTCCACAGGGTTAATTATTACATTTTTGACTTTTTTCATTTATAAAAATTTATTTCATAGATGTACTTTAACGTGTTTACTTCCCAGTATTTACCATTTGCTGAATTAGAATATATTGCATATTTTTGCTCAATAACAACGAAAGTACATTATAAATGTAGTACCTTTGTGATATTTTGTAAATTATAATAATTTCGTTTTATTATTATTTAATAATTTTTTAAAAATTCTTTAATGACAACTCCACGAAAAAAATATTTTTATGTATTAATAAATATATTTTTATAATATAGAAATTCTTTCATTCGTTAATGAATTTTACGTAAAGTAATCGATTATTAGCACTTCATCATATCTTAATTATAATAATACTATTTTAATTGCGGATTGTTAAACATTATTTATTTTTATTTGCACAAGTACTTACCAGAATAAATATTTTTACATTCGCACAGATAAAAATGTCCACATAAAGTTATGTTTTGTACATCTAGATATCTATGAAACTATAAGTATATAAAAATGGCAAATTATAAGTAATTTCAACAATTAATAGAACTTATGCCACATGTTTATTAGCTATAATCAGGATCCGTTCCACTAAGTCGTATATACTATATTTTATCTGAGCGATGTA
Organism: Olivierus martensii; assembly: GCA_000484575.1. Classification (NCBI taxonomy): domain Eukaryota; kingdom Metazoa; phylum Arthropoda; class Arachnida; order Scorpiones; family Buthidae; genus Olivierus; species Olivierus martensii. The sequence goes on along the minus strand of AYEL01016025.1, from coordinate 32,667 downwards.
ATCATATTAATTTTTTATATATTGCATAGTAATCAAACATTGAGTAATCAAGTTACTATGACACTTATAGAAGGTACCAGTATAAAAGTTCAAGTGGAATTATAAAACTTCTAATAATAGAGGAAAAGGTGCAAAAATGGGCTACCGTTTTTTATCTTCAGATATCTGGTTTTGTAATAAAGGTGAAAACAAAATCATTCCGTTAATAGGAAGAGAATCATGTTTACTATGTCCTCCACATGCAAGGCTGTTCTACAATGATCGCAATTTTTATCTATGTTAGTTTTTCAGCACTTGTAGTAAATCAATGTTTGTGAGATGATGGTGCAAATATGGGCTGCTCTAAAAATTAATTAATTAAGACTGTAGGAAGGCTAAAAGAGGAGGAGGAGCAGTATAAAATAACTATTAGAAGTATCGTGTTTAATTACAAATCTACAAATCTGAAAACGTTAAATTTAATCACTGTTTTAATCTGAACAGTTTATCAAATTCACATAAAAGAAAAATAAATTCACATTGCCTTGTGAAAAAAAAACTCTTAATGTATGGCTAGTTTTACTTACAAAAATCACATATATAAACATCTTTATCTGCTCCTGCACATTCATTGTGTGCCCACATTGAGCACATGACACATTGCACCCAAAGTTCACCCTTTTGTCATCTGAGAATTTCTCTTCGCAGAAAATGCACGTGGCATCAATATCTCCAATCTTTTCGGTTCCAATGAGCATATCAAAATCACTATCATCTTCAGAATCTAGATCTAATCTCTTAGCAGGCTTGTGTTTCTTCTCAGTTGGCATTTTTCTTTTTCGTTTAACCTAACTATTCTCGCCTCCATGTCCTAAGGTCTTTCTTGCTTTCTTTGTAGTAGATTTCTCCAAAGACTCGCTGAGCAACGTCTTGTAAGGAGATCCAGTGATGAGAGATGCACCAGTAGATTTTCGACCTCTGTTGCTAATCCTCCTTTTAAAGGTTGGAAGAGGTTGAATGTCAAATGGGCTGATGAGTGTTGATGTACTTGCCTGAGACTCTAGACTTCTGGATGGTGCCAGATTTTCTGTGACTGGAGAATTTCTCTCATGTGCAGACTGCTGCTCAAGGTTACTTTGTGCTGCAGTTGATGGCTGTGGATGATGCTGAGGGATATAGCATTTTTGCAGTGCTTCAGATTCATCAGCAACAAAGTCTGCGTCAGAGAAGATGTCCCTGTCAAACGGCATAATTCCAGTCACTCTGAAACCATTGATCGCAATGTCTGCTCTTTGAACTTTCAGATAAGCCTTTCCGAAAGGTTCCATGATGTCATATTGACTAAGGCGACCATTCGAATGCAGAAGAGCAGATCTAATTTCTCTGCTGTAATGGTGTTTCAAGGGACTCATGTAGCTCCTATCTAACGGCTGGAGTTTGTGGGTGCAATGAGGAGGAAGTGAAATTATTTTGATGTGATTAGCTCGAGCTATTTCAATGACCTCCAAGCTTCTGACATGATTGTAATGGCCGTCAAGTATGAGCAACACCGATGATTCCGAAGTTGGGTGAGCATTTTTGACGAAATGGTGAAGCCATTCTGCAAAGAGGTATGATTGCACCCAACCTGATGGATGAGCCCTACCAATCGAACCAGGTGGTTTACCTTTCATTTTTGACGAAATGGTGAAGCCATTCTGCAAAGAGGTATGATTGCACCCAACCTGATGGATGAACCCTACCAATCGAACCTTTCATCAGCAGTTCAGACATATTTTTTCTTTGGAATATAAACATTGGTGGAATGAAATCTCCCTTTGCATTCATGCAGGCTATGACAGTCATTGTTGAACGTCGTTCAGTGGATGTCAGGGCTCCAATCTGCTTTTTTCCTTTCCTGCCAATAACGTTTGGTATCTTGCTCTGCACAACAGTCAACCCTGTTTCATCTACATCGTAGATATGATCAGCAGGATACTTGTGTTCCGTGTATGCCTGTTCTAAAATGTCGAAGAATTGCTTTACGTTTTCTTTGTTGAACCCCAAAGCTCTGGCATATGAGATTCCTGTTTGTTTGCGGATTGACAGCAAAGCTTTATGCCTCTGCAGAAACAAATCAGCCCATGCTCTACCTGCTTCATCTGTCTTAAAAGGATGGGGCAAGCCATTTTTGATCGCCATCTGGTAAGCAATACGCCTCAAATCTGAAATGGTGAATCCAAAAAATGTGGCCTCCATATGTGGAGTCACTGTCTCTTAAAGCAGATCTGTCATCAACTGAACGGAAATGTTCAGAGCGGCTACGAGAGTATCTTGCTTGGCTCCCACTACGGGGCAGCATTTATCAGAGGTAGAAATCTGTTTGCCCATTTTTGCACCTTTTCCTCTAGTATTTCTTTTGTTTCAGTTTTGAATTTGCAAATGACACAGAATCCTTTTAAAGTATATTTATCTTTGTAAATATTTCAAAGTTTGAAAAAGGTAATCGTTAGATTTTTAAAAGTAAAATAGTAAATTAGTTCGTATATTAATTTTAAAATTCTATTTTAACAGACAGACTACAAAAAAATAAAATTTACAAATTACATTAGACTCATTATTACAATTATTATTATAAATTAATAAGCCATTATAAAATTAATGCTAAGTCTATAGATCATGATAAGTACTTTAAAAAAAAATAATGCAAAAAAAAACATTTACTGTAGACCAGCGGTTCTCAATCTGTGGTACGCAAGACATGACTTGTGGTACGTGTATAATCTTGACTTCCTATTTATATATGAGGCATATTGCTGTTTGTAGTACTTAAATTATTGAATTTTGATTTTGGTGGTAGCATTTATGAAAAAGTTGAGAACCATTGCTGTAGATTATAGTAAAAATGTTTTGCTTTATTTTCTTTAAATGCGTTATTAAACCGAAGTACAAATTTTACATATTTTTGTTTTTATCTCTTGAATTATGGTACATTTTTTTTTTGGATCTTGAGAATCTAACTTTGAAGTCAAATATAACTTAACATTCAAAGAGAAAAACGAAAAATATAGCCATTATTAGATTTTACAAATAGTGACAATTGTTATGCGAATTTATAAATTCGCACACATTACTGAAAATTATGAATATTGGATCATATCTGTCTGCAACACTGTCGGTCGAAATAATATCTGACGCAAATATTATCCGATTTAAACAAAATTCACCCATATAATCTAACAAAGAATCGAATATGCTAACAATGACCGAAATCGGATGATTATCAGCAACGTAATAATTATCCGATTCTGAACATTTTTCAAATTTCAACTTCAGTAATTAAAATTGATAATCGATCATGTGATCATTTCCATATTCGGGTTTTATTTCTTTTAGAAAATTCTAATTATTCGGATTATTATTATTATTATCGATGTAATAATGAATCGATTTTGATTACTCGATCACAATAATATAACAGATTTCATTTAAATCGGATAATATCTAACAAAGAATCGAATATGCTAACAATAATCGAAATCGGACGATCCATCACCAACGTAATAATTATCCGATTCTAAACATTTTCCACTACAGTAGTCAAGATTGGTAATTGATCACATTATCTTTTCCGCAATCGAGTTTTATTTTTAGAAAATTCTAAATGATTAAATTCAGATTATTATTATAGATGTAATGATAAATCGATTTTCATTACTCGATCACAATAATATAACAGATTTCATTTAAATCGGATAATATCTAACAAAGAATCGAATATGCTAACAATAATCGAAATCGGACGATCCATCACCAACGTAATAATTATCCGATTCTAAACATTTTCCACTACAGTAGTCAAGATTGGTAATTGATCACATTATCTTTTCCGCAATCGAGTTTTATTTTTAGAAAATTCTAAATGATTAAATTCAGATTATTATTATAGATGTAATGATAAATCGATTTTCATTACTCGATCACAATAATACATCAAATTTTATTTAAATCGAGTAATATTTAGTCCGGTTTTTTTTTTTTTTGCATGTTTACGCCACTTTCTAATCGGAGATTATTAAGGAGCGGGGTCAGTTTCAATAGGTTTCTTTTTATGATAAAATGGTTCATCTAAATGATATAGACTAAAAAAAAATATATGTATTTTTCAGATATTGAAACTTTCAGATATTGCATCAAAGTTAAAATATTGATAAAACATCATTTCCTTGTTGCAAATCAACTCTCAATTAATCCACAAACCAGATAATCCAACCTTGGATAATTATGAGTCTACTGTTTATATTCATATATTTCTGAATATTCGAAAATTACTCTTTGCAAATTTTAGAAGTTAATAATAATCTAATACTTTAATTCTTTATTTTTTACTAATTTTTTGATATATAGTCAAATATTGATACTTCAAAAAACATGGATCAGATATATTTTTTCATTCCTTTATAATTAAATAAATGTAATGAATATCACAAAGCAAACAAAAGTATAGTATTTTATATGATGAAATACATTGTTTAATTCAAAATAAATTATATTTTGTACAAATTATTTTTAAGTATCTATTTGTAAGATATTTTTAATAAAATGCAATTTTATTATTTATTATTATTATACATGTCATGATGAGCCTCAATTAATTCATAAAACTATTTAAATTTTTACTTTATGGTAATCAATGTTAATAATTTTAAACTATGAAATTTTGACCATTAGTTGAAATAACAAAATTAATATTTTAGCAATAATTATTTTTATAAAAATTATGATAAAAATATTAATAAGCAAGAGAAATATCAAATGAACCATTTTATTTTATTAAAATTTTAAAGATTAGTACTATATATATGTATATATTATATAAAGAGATTGATTGTAAAATTAAAAACATGATAATTTATAACCTTCCAATTTGATAATGCTCCTTTTCTTTGTCTGGCTTTCGATTTTAGTTTTCTCCTAATAACCATGACAGCTCTATTTTCCTGACCTTCGTTGGCTCCTGCTATGGGAATAGAATAGCAATCCATATAATTTCTTGCTTTCTTCTGACTGACGGCTCTTTCTAGAGCTACCACAATCTTAGCCCACTGGAAGAATAAAAAAAATCTGAATGCCATCATAAATTACATAAAATAATATATAGAATCGGCATATTGTTTTATTAATTATCTATGCATCTCAAGGCAAGGTTTTTAGTGTGCTTGGATATCCTCAAAATTAGAATATTGAGTTTATCATTACCAACAAGCTGTAGATCATAAGTATACGTACATATTCCGAAAGATATTATTTTTTTACCTGTTTCACCCATTCTTTCTCCGACTGTTCAATCACCTGGCAATAAGTGTTTCCCATCATGGCAATCAACATGTTCAGTAGTAGAATTGGCATAAAAACAAGAAAAACGGTGAAAACTACTTGAGTAATATAGTAGTAAACAGTTCGGCGGAATTCATCGTACTGAAAAAAAAAAAGTTAAATGTTTGACGTCATTCACTGATGCAATTCTCATTTACACCGTTTCGTCATCTTGATTATACTGTACTGAATGCATAACAGAACTTTTTAATGTGCTCGTAAAAAAACGATTACTACGTCACGAATCTTAATTTTTTTTTAAATCAGAATACGTAACGACGACTGGTAATATCGTAAATTGATATAACCAATCACGTCTGATGATCTGTTCGAATTCTGTAAAAAAAAAAAAAAAAAAAAGTCTGATGATCTGTTCGAATTCTGAAAAAAAAAAAAAAAAAAAATTTAACTGTGGCCAGAAAGTACTTAAGTTTCATAATTCTAAATTTATGTCTTCCTGTTTCCAGATACATGACGTATCCTACCAATAACTTCGACGATAAAATATATATATTCACATACGGCATATTACAGAATAAATTTCGCGTGTGATCCACATATTTGTTATACTAGAGAATGCGCTACTATACACGACATTCGTAACATTAATTAATAAGTATACCGTGAGGAATAATCACTTATTACGTCATCAAATGACGTCTGCTCGTATGAGGATTGATCACAATGTAATCGAACGGCAGACTATTTTAGTAACAGAACGTAAATAGATTTATTACGTCACAGTATTGTTTTAAAACGTCAATAATAGATTTTTACAGCCACAAACAAGCACGAATAATGGAAAAATCTACTTAGATTGAAAATTACATTTTTCGACTTTTAATGGAAAAATAATTTACATATTTAACTGCGGTAATTAGTTAAAAATATAACGTTCTAAAAGCTAATTTACCTCGAAATATCCCAGTGTCATCTGAAAAACTGTGATCCACGTTTTGGCATAGTTTCGAAATCTTTTGCTTTTAACCGAAGACAATTGATTTTTGAAGAGAAAATAAAATGCTAAAGAAATAAAAGAATTTTTTAATATAAAAGATACAATAAAATTTATGTTATCGTCTATATTACATCAATAAATTATCCGATTATTTTAATAACTAAGATTTAAAAATGTCATCTCAGTGTAGCTGTAGACTACATAAAAATAAATGCTATCGATTCAGAGCAAAGGAAAAATAAAAAATAGAAAAGAAAGAAAGGATACTATGACAGCATAAATTATCACTTGCAAAAGAAAGTTTGCTATAGTAATAAAATTGTAACATAATAGTCGATGTAATTTTAATATTATAGCAGCATAAGAAATTGTGAATGAATAGATACTACAGCAGAATAATTAGTTAAATTATGAAATAATTGGGATAGTATAGCGATGAAACTGTAGTAGAATAAATAATTTTAATAAAAATAAAAGTTATTATTAGCAAATAATGATGAAAGAAAGTATATTATGACAGTAGAACTATAACAGAATAGCTAAGATATACAATAGATTCCCGATTAACCGGACTTCAGGTTAGATAAACGAATTGCTGGTTAATCAGAAAACAAATGCAAAATGTCATTTATAGATTGTAAATTAAATAATAAAATATATGCAGTTTATATGTTGTATATAAATTTTTATTAAATATTAGATAAGCTTCATTTGTCTTTTTGATTTAATTTTTTTTTTTTAAGCAAAATCACGCCATTTTTTCTTATGAATTATTCAATGATAAATTAGCAGATAAAATAGTTTAATATTAGATATGACTTATCGCAGTCTTCGATATTATTAAGCGCATTCTTTCCTTCCAAATGACATTCTTTATTTAAGCTTTATCTTCTCTTGTAGTTCGACAGAAATGCGACCGATTAAAGCGAGACTGGATAAACGAGAGTTTACTGCAATAACATAAACTGATTTTTTGCATTCTTAATTAATCGTAACAAGAAAAGTTGTTATAACAGCATGAGTAACCAAACTATAACAAAATAAGAAAATGTCTTAATGAGAAGAAAGAATATTACAGCAAACAGACTTGATTCATATCCAGAAATACAGTTTAGAAAAAAATATGAAATCTTTCTTTTGTCGAGCTTGTAAAACTTTCAATAATTTGTACAGATCTTCTACTGTTTTGCTTTGAGGGTGCCATCCGTTAGTCTTATGTAGGGTGTAGATTATCAAATAAATAAATAAATAAACTGATTATGTAAGGATTATTTTGCAAGAAATCTAGCAATTCTAACAATGAAAAATATTATAGCAGCATAAATAATTAATAACAAATGATAGGATATTATATCAATAATACTATATCGCTAAATAAATTATTTTAATGAGACAGTTAAGCAGTATAATCAATTACAAAAAAAAAATGGTTATTATTATAGCAGCACTATTGACCATTAGATATTTCCTCAAGGAACAAATAAGTGAACTAATGCATAATTAATTTAAAATTATTTTGAGAATTATCGAAAAATTATGACACCGTTGCGTATTAAAAGCACTTAGGAATACCCAAAATTCTGCACCGTAAGCATGAATTGTGCTTTTAATTTATACATTATCGTTCTTATTCAATTTTAAAATGAATAGTAAACGTTACAAAAGTCATTATTTCAAAAAATGCAAAATATTTATACATACTGATGATGATGTTGCTTATATATTGGATAAATATATGCAAAAATATTAAACAATTTTTCTTTTCTTAATTTTTACTAAACAATAATGTGGCATAACTTTTCGAGCGATTCTTTAGAATTCTTTGTTTTAGTTTGGTATAAAGATGCAGACCAAACAAACAACTTTTAAAAATAGCTGTTTTTGTACGGTTCTTAAATTGCTTTAAAACTTCCAAATGCTTCTACAGTAACAATATTAAACTTACTGTGACGAGCTTACCTTGGGTGAATGCCAGTAAAAAAATGAAGTAAATGATAGAAAATCTAAACATATCTCCCGTTAAAATACTATATATCATTGTCACGAACGGACCAGTCAATTTTATGGCTCTAAATCCAATAAAAATAAAAAAATCTCAGGTTAGTCAGCTGAAAATTTGCAATTTTTTTTTTTCTTTTTTAGTATTTTATATAGATTATCTTACCCGGCAAAAAACATTAGAAAAAACCAGGAACCTGGTAACGCGATTGATAGAAAAATGTCTTCAGTAAATCTGTCGCCAGTAATTCGGCAGGGTATGCAGAAGAGTATTAATAAGCTCGAAAGTAGGAAAACGGCTTTTGGAGGATTACTTATCTGCATAATGGAAGAAAAGTAAAATTTATTTATTTATAAAAATGCTTCTGTGCACTTTCATCTGATAAAAAAGTTAGTGCAAACAATTAATAGAGCCCTCCAGTTATGGGAGCATAATTTAATAATTATCAAAATATAATAATAATAAACGATGCACTCATTTTAGACTTTTGCATGTTGAAATCTTATGCAAACCTCTTTGCATAGAGATATATTTATGCAAAGATATTTTGCAAATACTGTGTGTTTTATTTTTAAATTTTCAAATGCTCGAGTGATTTTGTTCTTTTTTTTTCAACATTTAACGATTTGATTTTGTTTCGTATAAAACCGTATCGAAGTTTTGGCAAAAATTCAAATTTTTTTTTTTTTTGTAATTCTATTTGAATTTTATACAAGCAAAAAAAAAATGTCTGATTATAAACGATACTCATAAATGGCGCAATTTTTGAGAAAACAAATAATGGTAGGACGTATTTTATGTTACAATAATTACGATAAAATTATATGGGAGAAAATTAGTATAAAACTCAATAAATTACATGAGAAATTTATGTTGATATATTGATATAATGTGCAAAGCATTAAAAATCCTAAAAGTATGTGAATGGTTCTAATAGGAAACAATTATTTTAATTTTTATAATCCAAATTTTCATATAATTCATTACTTGCAAATGTATAAAAGCATTTAATCACATAAATAATATATATAAAAATAAGCTAAGTACAGGTTTATTTTTTATATACAATTTTAAATATTTTTGATTGGATAATAGATATTATTTATTTCTTAGATGAAAACTGTTTCATCCAAGAAATAAATAAATCATATCATTAAATACTAATGGTCTTTATTTTTAGTCCAACTGAATCGAAATTCTCAGAGACATTAAGCATCTATATATTAAATTTTGTCGGAATCAATTGAATGATGCGATCTGTAGAAGATTTCACGATGAAAAGACTTCCAACCTTTATTTTTATCCTATTAGACGGAAATTTTCAGTATAAAGATCTCTATTCCAATTTCGATGGAATCAATTGAACGATATGATCTGTAGAAGAGTATGCAGAGATTTACCTTTTCTACATTCCTCATTTTGGATTAAGTGGGACGAAATATTTAAAATATAGTATTTTTTAATGAAATAAGAACACTTCTCCAAATTAAATATAAAATGATTGAAGGATTCAACTTGCAAATATATTTTCGAGAAGAGATCCCATCTCCCTCTTCATTTTTGTCTTACTCTCCTGAAATTTTCATGTGATATATCTTAATTAATCTAAGAATTGCCTACTTTTCTCAAACATAAATGTTAAGTTAATGATAACCTAAATAGTAACTGAAACGAGCTGAATTTTGATTGAAATGATTCTTGTAATTACGATACAGTCAGATTCTCAGCCAGACTACTTGGCTTAGAATCAATGCAGTGCCTCTTGGATAAGTTATTTTTATGTATATGAAATTATGAAATATGAAATTACCATCGAAAACGAAAATTAAATAACGATAATTTATAAAATTTATACATAAAAACGATCTTAATTGAGGAATTTTAGCAGGACGAAGACATGTCTATAAATAATTTCTGACATTTGTTATTTGAAATTAATTATAACGAGATTAAGAGATGAGTTAAAATTCATTATTAATTAATGAATCAATTGAGATTAGACCACTAATCTGTATTCATATTTATTTTTAGCATAATTTCCTTCGGAAAGTAGGATAAAAATAAAACAGAAATCAGACTTATTGCTGTAGTATTACAAGCAGTTCTGGAAAGAATTAATCTACTTTCTGTACACGTTTGCCATTTTCTGAATGATTAAAGATGATATAATAAAAAGTATGTCATCAGAGTCATTTAAAATGGCGTAACCTTTCTAATAATTTTCATAAAAATATCTTAAAATTATTTAAAAATATATTAAGAAAGTATCTTAGAAAGTTTGATCGTCCGCCATTTTTAAATGGTTCGAGCTATCAGGTTAAAATTTTCAGCGTCAAGGTCGCCTTTATTGACAGAACATCATTATGGAATTCCACGAAAGCTCAAGAATTAAAAAGTTATTATCGAAGGACATACACACAGACAGGAAACATGACCTACTTTTTAACGGTAAACTAAAAATGAAAACTATAAAAATCATTAGAATAATTATTCTGTTATATCTATTCATCAAAGATTTAAATTATTAAAAAACTTTTACGATTTAACAAATATTAATATTGTTTTAATGTTATTTTAATATTTTTTTATTATTTTTTAAGTTGAAATTTTAAAGAATTATACTGTAACTGTTTCATCAATCCTTTTTTTTCTGTATTTTTAACACAATTTTATTTTATTATAATAATTTTTGTGTTGGGAATTCCCAGGATAATTCTTTAATATTTTATGATTAATACCGTAATTCCCGGAAATTCTAACAAATAAAATAATAATAATAATAATAGTATAAGCAAAGATTCCGATAATTTTTACGTCACAATAACATCCTGACGTAAAAATAGTTCCTTTACGTCACAATAACGTTAAAATATAATTTTTTTTTTTACTTCGTGAAATAAACAATACCTTACACAATAATTCATTCATCGAAAAATTCTGAAGAACGAATTCGATTTTCCGAATAAATAAAAATCCGGAAAATTCATTACTCGCTACCGGAAAGCAGAGAACTTCATGCATTAAAACGAATAATGCAGCAAGGTTCAGCTGCAATAAATAAACGCAATCGTTAAATATTTCGTGCTTAAAGCACGAAATAAATTCCACACTCCGTTTTGACTTACAACAATCTGGATGCCTAGATGAAAGTTATCAAAAGTTCCAGAGATCGTTCTAAGTATGGCCAAACAACAGTTTTACGCTTTTAAACTTAAATTATTTAGTTATTAATGGCGATAAGAGAGATATAGAAATTTTTTATTTGTCAATATAGTAATTACTGTCCACCTATCTCGCCGGAAACGGTTGTAAATTAATAAAATCAATGAAAATGCAGGAGTGGTAGAATTCATTTTGAGAATTGGTCTCGTTCAAGAGAAAAGAAAAAAAAAAGAAAATGGATGTACTGATCGATGAATAATAATTAATAATAAAAGTGAAAACTGTCAACTCATTCACGACACGTGTTTTCTAAATACAATTGCTATAAAATCTGTGTTAGCTGTACACGCAGAGACCAATATAAAATAACTTAATAATTATTACTGCCACCTGTTGATAAAAATAATAATCATCAACAATGTTATACATAATAAATATTTCAATATTTTTACAATTACTATTTTTAAAAAAATATTTTGACGGCATACGTACCACGTTTAGGAAAAATGAGACTAAGCCCTGAGCGAGAATCTCTTCTGCTGGTTGAAAAATGACGAATCCGATACAACCGATACAAGTTCCAATCTCTGCACAGTAACGGCACTGAAAACGTGATGTAAAGTTAGAATAAATTCAGCAAAATGTGTTACCAGACTGATGTTTACATCTCAGATATCGTGCGAGAAACAAGAGTTAATTCTTTTGTAAGTATAGTAATATTGGATGTACACATCGAACCTGATAGATTTCCCAAAACTAAACAGATTCCCGCGAGAATAATTTATCTGATAGAGAAACTCAGTTTACTTCGAAAAGATAAGCCACTTTCCCATTTTTCTCCATAATCGCGTTGGTTTTCCTAGAAAATATCGATTTTTGCTCATCTTAAAGACGTTGCAGATCATATAATGCGATCAAATTTCATCGTTTCAAAATTGAGTAATTTTCGCTGTGAATAATCCAGGTTGAAAGTCAATAAAGCTTAAAAAAATATGTTTAAGAGATTCATAAATATGCCCGATTTTTCTAAAACTGTTTTATTTTTTCCTCAAAACAAAAATGTTAACGTTTTGTTAAGAATGTTTTCACCAACACTCAAACAGGTTATTGTCAATTAGAATGTTTCGAGAACAACAACTTAACGAAAAAAAAAAAGAAAGGTTATAGCTCACACCTACCACAGAATACACGTCTGTAGATCCTATGAGAGGTTTTCCAACTCCTTTTCTTAAAAATACAGCGATGCTCATGATCACTAAATGGATAAGTATTAAGGACAATCTCTTCATGAACTGTCTCTGAAACGAAAATTACCTTATCAAAATTATTCGTTTAGATATTCCAGAAGGTATTTTTTATTCAACGATTCAATGAACTTTAAAAGAAAAAAAATTGTTATCATAACTTTATTCATTCTTTAAAGAAAGGGAGGGAAAAAACAAAAAAAAAAATAAGAGAGACGTCCATCAGTTCTCAAGGTAAGCAACTGAAGTGCATTGCACTCTATAAAAAATAATTACTGTACATGACGCTGTTTGAGTTACGAGTCAACAAGTGATGTAAGTGATCGCAAATTTCCATTTTCGTGCGTAAGAATCAATAGAAAATATTTATGCGATTGAAATAAAATTCATAAATCGTATCCTAGTTTAGAATATCACAGTGTATTCTCCAATTTAATTTATTTCAAACACTTCTCCCCTGTTATCCTGTCTTCAATTTTCTTCATAAAGGCTCGAAACAAGTTTTGTAACAATTTTTTTTTCCTTTTTAATATATAGTTATTAAATGTCACAATTAATAAAATTAATCGATTAATTACTTTTACGATTTTTATTATAATCGAATCGACTGAATTGTTTATATTTTTAAATCGATTACTATTAAAATCATCTGAAATTCTCGTCTAAAATATTTTAATGTCATCGTTTCAGATGCATTTCTTCGCTGTTATGGGGATGAAAGTGAGTAGCAAGCAAACAACACGTCGCGCCATCTGCCGAAGAATTTTTTAACTAATTAGTATATATATATTTTTCGTTATTAATTTAAATACCTGAGCAAACGTTTTCCATTTTTCTTCGAGTAGTCTCTCGATTACACCGCCATCAAGCATATCCAAATGTTCGTTGGTGTTTCCATTCAAAATGATAAGAATGGCCGAATTCCAGTCTGTTGACGAAAAATATTATTAAAACAATGAACTGTATTGTATGATAAAGTATCAACTTTATAGGATCTTACTTGTTTTTCCGTTTGGTAACAAACTATCCAATGCATTCAAAGGGTAACCACAACACGTGATGGTACTATATCTCCAAAATTCCTGATGATGATAATTAATATTTTAAATTATGATTACAATATTTTTAATCTGAATTTAGAATTTAATTCATAATATCTTTGCCAAATTTGATTCGCATTTAAGAAAAGTTTTAAATATTAAATAGTTTTTTTTATTTGCTCTAATTAATCTAATAAACGGCGCATCTGTTTTTTCACATTAAATTATCATTTATAATTATATTGTTTTCTTTTTAATATTCACGTGATTTTTTTAATTCAAATTTCACTATAAAAATAAGATTTTTTGCGAATATTTTATTAATATTCATAATTTAATCTGGCTATGTTTGGCGTAAACAGATAAATTATGAACGAATAGTTCATAATTTAATTCATTCATAATTTATCTGTTTATGCCAAACATATAAATTACGGTATACTTTAATAATTATATCAATAAACATTAAAAAACGCAAAATCAACCACATATTTTTATGCATTCATAATATTTCCTTTAAACATATAATTTTGGAAAGAATTAATTGTATATTTTCCGAACGTGTCTATTATTTAGGATGAAGGATTAAAATATACTTATACAGTAAAACCTGTCAAGTTGGACACCTCTATATGTTGGATACCTGTCTATGTTGAACAACTCTTCCTGGAACCGGACAAAAGCCTATATTTTACTATAATGTCCAAACCTCTGTATCTTGGACACCTCTCTATCTTGTATCTTGAACAGCTATTTCTAATAAGATGGACACTTTTTGATTATTGGTTGAAATAAAATCTTAAATTTTATTTAGCTTTAGAAGATTAACCAAAGGAATTTGTGAAAAAGAAACTTATAACATTGATTAGTCATGCCTTGAGATGGTTTCAGATACTTATAAATCCATGGTTTACTTATTATTGTAAATACAAACACTGAGAATTGAGAAAAATCAAACCAAAACTAGCGAAATTATCCAGAATATTTTATTGCAATAAAATATTCTGGTATAATTTGGTAGCGAGATGGATTTATGTTGCATGACAAGAAGTTTCACTTAGAAAGCTGGGAAAGTTTCACAATTAACTATTCAGAAATGTTTAAAAAAGTTGGGTACCCTTATAGAGAAGTTTCACAAATGTTTTAAAAAAGCTGGGTTCCTTATGGATTTCATTGAGGAGGAATGCAAGAGTTCAATAACTTTGACCTAGGAGAAGAACTGAGTGCTCTTCCTGAGAACTATCAGCCTTAAATTTTAACTGAAGATTTTACAAATTTTAACAACAATTGTCCGCGTGAATATGAAAATTGCACAGCCAATGATTTAATTGAAAAGATTATATCCAGCTCAGTTCGTATAGAGACTTTGTTGGAGGAGGAATCGGATGATTATTAAAACAGTTTTGGAATATGTAGACTGTAGAGGAATTTGGACGATAAGCATTTTCTAATACTAGACAACAGATTATTGAAACTCTATTTGGTATAAGAAAAAATAAAATTGAAAATTTGTGGATGAAGTCTAAATGAAATATAAAAAAGGCAAATTCTATTTACAAACTTTTTTCAAATAGATAGTATAGTTCTTATGTTGAAAGCACTGACATTTTTGAGTACTGTGTATTTAACATTTTTGAGTTTTTTATTTAAAATAATAATAGCTTTCCAATTTGATTTGAATAAAGATTTGCACTGACATGAAAATTTAATGTATAGTATGTTTAGAAAAAGTTTGATTTTATGAATCTCTCTATGTTGGACACCTTTCTAAGTTGAACACATTTTGAAGGAATCAAACGTGTCCAACATAGAGAGGTTTCACTGTATTTTCAAAATCATCTTCAAAGACATAAGCCTATATGTTGAATGCCACAAAATCTTACTTCGAGTTAGAATTTATGGATTAATTATCTTGCTAAATTAAAGTTTAAATGTCCATCATTTTAAACGATACGTCATCAAGCTCATCTTCAACGACTTATCCATCCCGACAAATTTCGTAAAAATCCAATAAATAGTTCGGGATAAAACGTCCGGAAATTTTAAATTGGTTGCAGATGAAGGATTAAACTATATAATCCAGTTCTTCAGGAGGACTCCGGCCCGGCCCGTTGAACCCCATCCTTCAATCTTCCAGATGATTCCATCATGGGTGTTGGCTAGCCTGTGATGAGCTTTTAAGTGGCGGTCTCCAAATAAAGAATATCGCATGAGGATATGGCAGCTTTACAATTTAAGTAGCTAACTTAAATTGTATGGAATCGAATTTACCTTTAATGATAAAACAGTACTACTAAATTTCATGAAAATCTGAATAATTAATAGGATAATACTGAAAACAAACCAGACAGTGTGAGCTGTTTATTGGAGGATGCCATTTATGAGAATTATAGTATATTCACAATAATTAACTAATATAATTAATCATAATTAATGATAAATTTACTATATACAGTCATATATAATATATAAATTTAAATTATCCTTTAATCGAAGATTATTATGGAATTTAAACAATTAAACATCATAACAATCTTCGCTTTATCATATCTTTTATAACTAAAACAATACTGCATAAGTTTGCTTTAAACTTCTTCCTTAAAACAAAGAAAAATACTAACGGAATTTGTGCGCAGTCGATCGCATCGATATTTCCATTTATTATTTAAACTCAGATTTCCTCTTATATTCTTACTTCACAGAAAATAATCGAAAACGATAATAATAGACTTACGAATGAACGAAGTTCTAACATCTCTCGAAATATCTTGTTTCGACCCAATTTGCAGGCCAAGGCCAGTGGAGTTAATCCATATTTATTTAAAATGTCATCTTTTGCCGGTTTCGTTGGATGTTTCAGTGCATATCCGTACATACTCTGCAATAAAATGAATATTCTGTTCGAAATTGCTTTTTTTATATAGAATTACTTTGAGAGTGAGAAATAATGTTATGGTAATAATTATGAATTAAAATACTAACCTGTTTATCACAGACTACAATCGCATGCAAGACCATATTGCCAAAACTGTCCGTCATATTGGGATCTGCACCATACTTTATCAACAAATTATAAATAGTTTCATCTTCGCAACACGCTGCCCACGATAAAGGATATTCTCCCATATAAAATAAACCTGATAATATATATATGCATTTAATGGATCCAATCGGCTTCTAATGCATCTTAAAAATAAATTCTAACCTTGAAAATTTGTTTGTTTTTTAGGAAAAACTGTTTGCTGATCAGTCGGTTTGAAGAACCGTCCGGTCGCTCTCTGAAAGATATCTGCACCGTTTTCTATCAACGTCTTTGACAATTTTAAGTTCTGATAAGCAATACTCAAGTGCAGCGCACTCGCACCTGATTTAAAATGCGTTTAAATTATCAAAATTTAAGAAGCAGTTAATATATTAATAGAGAAAATGCTTTAAAGAGAAATTATATTTGATAACCTATGCTAAAACACGATACTTAAGTAAAATTTTACACGATAAATAATTATAAATGTTAATTACCGTAATATTCTTCTCCTTCGATAATATCTAAAGCCAAATTAGGAAATAATTCCAATAGAGCCAAAGCAATTTCCGTATGCAATGGCGTGTTACATAGGACTAGAACATGTAACAAACTCTCTCCTAATAATCCTCTACTCTCTAATTTCCAATGTCTGCGAGCGTCTAAAGACACTGAAATCTATATAAAAATACAACTAGAACATGTAACAAACTCTCTCCTAATAATCCTCTACTCTCTAATTTCCAATGTCTGCTGTATATACGAGCGTCTAAAGACACTGAAATCTATATAAAAATACTCATAAAAGTTATCTCCTGTTTCTTTTTATGCCTAACACTTGAATAACACGAAAATAATTAAAAACTCACATGGTCTTTTTCATTACTGCAATTTTTCTCTTTGAAATATTTTGGTAGAAGCTCTCTAGCCAGTTTTTGTACCCCTATCTTACCTTTTTTGTTGTAGGCATCGATCAGCATACCGCCTTTTTTGTAATTAGCCAGGGCATATATAGGATTTTGTTCATCTATCCGACTTTCGCTGGCAATCTGGTCCAACGTTCGTGTGGAAGGAAACTGTTTGCGGTTTGCACACAGAATATTCCCCATCTGCAGCATTTCGTTCTTTTTTGTAATTAGCCAGGGCATATATAGGATTTTGTTCATCTATCCGACTTTCGCTGGCGATCTGGTCCAACGTTCGTGTGGAAGGAAACTGTTTGCGATTTGCACACAGAATATTCCCCATCTACAGCATTTCGTTTCTCTTTTTACATTTTTATCAATCCAGAGACCTTTTTCGTTGCGCGTCTTACATATTTGTGGTTATTTTTTAAAACTATATCCATCGGAGATATTCGATATCCGTCAACTTTTTTGTATTTGTTATTCGATTGAAAAGATATCAACGCATGCGCTGAAATAAAGTATTTTTAGATAATAGCTTGTAGTAATATTTGGATACCTCTCAACGTAACGATTAATTAGCGTAAGGAATTTTATCTTGTGTTACTTAAAATGATTATAAGTTTTATTCCATTTACAGCATTCAATATATCAATCGACTTTTCTAATATCATTAATTGAGGTTTTTCAGGTTTTACCCGCTCTATCATTTTATTAATATAATATAGATGGATTTCTGCTCTGAATCCCGTTTAATGTTATTCAAATAATAAATAAAACTGTACCAGTAGAATGCAATTACTGTTAGTTTATTTTAACCTTGTTTTTCAAATGTAGAATTACATTCGGTTTTAAAAGAAACCAATCTAAATTTCTTCTTTAAAATTTTTGATTCGGTTAAGTTAAGCCCCCATATTGCATATGTGATATGCTTTAGCTGACGGTGATCACTTTTAGAACCCATGGCGATGGCTGAGGCAGGCCAACACCCATGGTGGGTCAACTGAAGGTTGAAGAGTGGAGACTGGACCCGGACGCCTCCTGAAAAAAAGGTGTGGGACTCGGATTCGAATCTGGATCCTCCAAGATGGTAAGCGAACACTTTACCACACAGGTCACACTTTTGGAATAGATTGGAATATAAAATTTAAGTTATTATTAACAATTATCAAGTTATACCCAAATCAAAATTCGAATACAAGTTCGATATTCTAATTTTGGAATTTCGTTTGCCTCAAACGAAGCACTCACACTAAATTTGGGTCATATGAAGAAAATATATGAATGGTGAGTATTGGTTGATTGATTTTAATTGAGCAGACAAATCATATGAGGGATAAATGGTGACTGTTAAAGCTATGGTTGACATGTGATAGGAACTTGCCTACAATCCGAATTTGATTCCTTCAGGAAATTACATTCAATCATTTATATTGAAAACTCGAGGCTGCAGTTTTTACAGGCTATGTATAAGGTGAAAATGCATTCCTCGTATCTCAATCACCCTACCATATTATTCTTTCGAATTTCGAAAACTGAAATTCCAGTTCAGAGTGTGCTTTGCGATGGTTCGGTTCCACTATAAATCCTTAAAAAAGGCTGGCATCAATGTAAAGTAAGATTATTCTTCAAGAATTTTATGTAGCATGTTCAAGGGTTTCCTCGTATGCCTGATCGCCGCTTTCCACTCTATGGCTACTAAATGCGAGACATTCACTTCCACTACGGATGCCCCAAACCCCTGAGAGTCATCCGTTAGGTGGAAGATGGAGTTCAATGGCCCGAGTTCGGCATCTTCTGGAAAAAAAAATGGAAGTTTGGAATCCGGGAATTGAATCCGATCTTCTAGATTAGAAATAAAGTCCAATTCCACTGTGGTCATCTGACTGAATATAATTAGGGATTAATAAGCCAAGTAACTTGGTTATTAATAAACCAAGTTACTTGGTTTATTAATAAAACAGAAAACTGCGAACTACTATTCTAAGGAACTTTAGCTAAATAATTACGCAATTTTAGATCTCAGATATTAGATAGATTTCAATAAACTATTTATCATTGAATACTGCTTTATTCTAAGTAAATTTAGGTTTAATTCATCTTAACTGGACTATCTGAATTAATAAATGTAAAAAAAAAATCTATATTATTTATTTTATTAAACCCAGATTCTCTACCATTGTAAGCCTCCTCTTACTGCACGATCATTTAACCGACGCTTTAACGGTAGAATGTCTCTATCAAATTTCATGAAAACATGCTAATTAGTTCAAAAGTTATTATAGAGAACACACTGAAAACCAAACATCAGACGGACATTGTAATCTTATTTACCTTACTTTCCTACGAAAATAGGCTAAAAATATGTCGAATAAGGGATTAAAAAATTATTGATCGTTTAGAACAGGGGTGTCCAACCTTTTGGCTTGCTTAGGCCGCATTTGAAGAAAAAAATTGTCTCGGGCCGCACATAAAATATACTAATACCAACGATAGCTGTTAGGCGGCCAGATGAACACGTGATAACGCGTTGGCCTGTCACGCAGGAAGACCCGGATCTGGCATCTCCTGAAAAGTTTTTTCGGGATTCCCGGTGCGGCCCCGTGATCCTCATTCTTAATCTTCGGTCCCTCTCCACGTGTGTAGATGCAGCCCATGGTTGGAACTAGCCCCGCTTCTTAGTAATTTCACTGATTGGAAAGGGGCGTAAAATAAAAAAAAGATAGTTGTTAAGCAAAAAATTACTAAATAATGTACAATAGATGATATCCACTATGACAAATAAGCAAAAATATCGTAACATTATAATTTTTGACTGCTGCGGCCGGATGGCCGAGTTCGAACGCGTTGGCATGCCACGCAGGAGCGGATGGCCGAATGGTAACATGCTGGCGTGCCACGCAGGAGGACCCGGGTTAGCATGGTCCGGATTTTTTCGGGGTACTGGGCCCGGCCCGGTGATCCCCGTCCTTCTCCATCCAGCCTCCTCCACGGGTGTGGGTGCAGCTCGTGGTTGGAACTGGCCGCGCTCCCTTAGTAATCTCCCTGATTGGAAAGGGGGTGTAAAATATCCAAAAAAATCTTTGACTTCTTTTCGTTCATAAATTTTTAAAAATCATTGAACAGGTCAAGAAGTTTTAAGCGGTCTAGTCTATAACAGGCATTACAGAATTAGTTTTCTTAACCTTTTTGTTATTTTAGCGTATTGTATATATTTGATAATTCGAAAAATTATTAAATATATAAATTTTTCGATACCTGATAATATTGACAAATATATAAACTACAAAAAAAAAAGAAATCACATAGTTTGCAATTAAATTCATACACTTTATATTAACATACCAAATCTCAACATCTTCTTTATGTCTATTAGTTCTTCGGTGTCAGTCTCTCTCCTTTCAATTATTTTAAATTATTTTCACTGTAAGCTATAAATTTTAATTTTATTTTTATATTTTTCGTTTCAAACTTAAATTATATTGAATAATATCATAAATAACTTCAATGTTGCATAGTAAATAGTTATATAAGATGAGATATTTTTCTTCTCTCAATTTAATGATACTGTATATTAAATAACAACTATTATCAATTACGAATATTATTAATATAAATATATAAATATAAATTTTTCTGAAATATTCTCTGTCAATACCATGGTCAATACAAATATCATGGTCCCATTCCATCAGGAAAATGCTCATGTAAAAATCAAGTTGATAAAAATTATAATAAAAATATACCACGCTATGGCGACATTTACTGATCGATGAGTTGAAAATGTTTCATAAATGAATCTATCAAAAATAGGTACTCGAATATTTTATTGTAGAAAAATTCATTAAAATTCATGTTCTAAAGAATAACTTTTAAGTTTATAAACTCTTATTCGCTATTGTAAATCAGACATCCTTGTTGTAAATACAGCAATCTGTGAAATATAAGGCACATTCGGCAATTCAGATCAACTGACTAGATATCTGAATAGATCACGTGACTTCTGAGTTTCGTCTGACTCATCCGACACATCTGACTTGGCATTTACCGAACGCATATGTCTGCTTCTCTACTGCATATTGTCGGCGCTGTAGGCTTTCTGTCACGTGATTTTTTCGAAGTTGACCATCTGTATATCTAATCTGTGATGCAAGGTATTGCTATATCCGTAAATTATACAATAGTGTAAACAAATTGCTTTGTAAAATATGATAGGTAGAGTAAGTTTTAATTAATTATTATAGATACCTTAATCTATTTCTTCTTATATTCATTTTCTATAATTAAATATGAAAAGAGAATGTCTTAAATTTACCTTCCAATGCCAATTAAAATCAGATAATTATGAAATACAATTTATATATATTTTTTCATGTTTAATTATTGAAATCTACATCTTCCTATGCATTTAGTCCTAAATAATAAATTATCAAGTAAAATTATTGAAACTAATTTTAACTTATTTTATAAAAATTAACAAATCATTAAAAACAGGACTGACCTTATTTCTTTTTAGCAATACAGTTATCCTTGTATACTTGTCAATACTGTCTTAATCAATGAAATCATTTTATGTATTAAAGATTTTCCCCGTTCAGTTTGATGACATCATAAATACATTCGCAATCTAGTGGAAACAAACATGATTCAGATAATACCATTTTTTTATTTTCTGAGATCTTGTATCATCTCATTTGATATATACACTATTCTTTGCAGCAACTTTACTACTTATACATGAGATCCGTTTAAATTATTTTTAAATTATTTTTAATATCAAAAAATCCTTCTTTATATATACAAATACACATTAAAACAAGAATATGTAAAGAATAGTGTATATATCAAATGAGATGATACAAGAATCTCAGAATTAAAAAAATGGTAAAAATTAACACTACCTAAAAGATATAGTTATAATGATTCAGATAATAGTTTATTTTTGTAACTTCTAATTGATTAAAGTTTATCATCTGATCAAATAAATTTTCAAGAGAAATACAATACAAATACGTA
The DNA here is from genome assembly GCA_000484575.1 of Olivierus martensii. Taxonomy (NCBI): domain Eukaryota; kingdom Metazoa; phylum Arthropoda; class Arachnida; order Scorpiones; family Buthidae; genus Olivierus; species Olivierus martensii. Next base: position 9,987 of record AYEL01016025.1, on the reverse strand, counting down.
CAATGTCACTCAACGAAGTAATTTCTAGAAAATTACAGTAAACATTCAAAAAACATCATTAATCGATTGAGAATTTATTAAAGTTCCTTTTAAAATTTGTGACTTTATCGAATAAAATATTCCTTAGGCACAATTCCAGGATGAAAGTTATTTGCATAATTATTCAATGAAAGTGTGGCTGCCAGAATGCGTGTATTTCCGTTTCTCAATCCTATATTTAGAGCTAGGTTAGGTTTGAACGAGTAGTCCCAGGCCAAGAATTTTAGTCCATGGCTAACGCCCCGGGACAAGAATTTTAGTCCGTGCCCAACTCGTTTCATGGTCTACTCGAACGGTCGCTATAACTCTGCTTGTATATCTCTGAGTTCAGACCTCCGAAATTTACACGATAGCTTATCACTTCTACTTATCGGTTATAAGTATTTAATAGATATATATTTAATATTAACCGAATTATTAGCTGTTGTTTCCGTTAACATTAAAAAGCCATAGCCCTTATAGCTCTGCCTGCGTAGCACGTACAAAAATTTCATTTTGGCCTATTTTCTATAACTACAGGCGGATTTGAAATATCCGATATTTTTAAACTGTAGCTTATTAATTCTATTTACCAATAATATACATTTGCAAGATTTGACTTTGTTTTTAAGGACGCCATTAGCCGGTAACTGTTAACATTGAAAATCCCATAGCCTCTATAGCTCTACCTGAAAGTCACATACCTAACTTTGATTTTTATCCTGTTTATTACATTTTTCGTTGAAGAAACTGGTCTGTTGTCCACTGAGAATACTTTTGGGATGGTGTCCGTAAAATCGAGGTCCGTAAAATTGAGGTTTTACTGTATTCAATATTTTGTACAGTATTAATTTGTAACTACCTTCTTTATTTATTATTAACTTTATCTATTTTTAATTTATAAAACCATGCAATTTAATGGAAAAAAAATAAATTGGAATATAGAAATTATATTAAATATGACATTACTTTATATTGTGTTACAATATAAAGAAAATATCCATCATTTCTTCAGATCTTCAAAATCAGATATGATTGCTTAATATAAAGTTTCCATAAAAATGCATACAGTACTCACTTATCTAACTAGGGTTATAATCATTCATTCATTTGATACTTTTTCATTGTTACAAATTCAGAGAACATTCAATACAAAACATTATTAACTTTCGTACTTAATTTTCAAGTGGACTCCATTCTAAGTTATATGAACGTATCTATCCTAATAAGATCACAGTAAACAAACTGAAAACTACAAGGATAGAAATTATGAAAAATAATGTATTTACTATAATCTACACGAGTATTTCTCTTTAAACAGCACAGGTCCAAAATATTGTCTAGCGAGAGAAAATTAAACACTGTATATCAATTTGTAACTATCTTCCTTTAATTTTATTAATTAATAATTTATTAAGCAATGCAGAATTAATTCATAACATTTAAACTGGAATACAGATTTAATAATAAACTTGAAATAAATTAAAAGAACTTATTAAATAATTCTAGGCAGCAAAATACGGAATTTTTTTGAGAGAACGATTTAAAATTATTACCATTTTATCTCCAACAAATATGATAAAAATTATATAGTGGCAATTTCGTTTCAACATAAATTTACAACAAAAATCGTTAACATGATGGATTTTCGTAAATAATGTCGTAAAAATTCTATCCTTTAAACGTCTACTTTATTTTTTTCTTATGTTGGAGATAATAAATTTTTATAACAAACGATACGATATTTCATGATTTTCAGCAATTTCAATCATGAACAAGATTGCAAATAAATTTAATTTCCTTTTACAATAAATGCTAGATATTTGAATATATTCTTGTTTATATTAATGAATATTGTTCATAATTCCGAGTTTTTGCTTATTTTGCGGATTAATCGAAAATAATTTATCAATACATCTGATGATCTGGTTTACAAGTTTTCAGACATTAGATATGAAAATAAATCACATTGAGATTATTAATAAAAAATTATTCATTTTCAACAGTTGATAAAGGTAAAATTCTTTAATTTTCTTATAAAATACAGTAATAAGAAATCTTCGATAAGACTTCTGTAGTCCATAAAAGTTCCAACACTAAAAATTACATAGGTTTTAATAAATAATTGGCAATTTGAAAAGATAAAAAAAGTTGGTTATTATAATTTGTATAGTATACAAATATTTTAAAAAGCACAATAATGCTAAAAGATTATTCAATGATATAATCTTAAAGATGTTTTATCAACCATATGTGTCTTTGTTAAAATCTTCGCAATTTGAAAAGATAAAAAAAGTTGGTTATTATAATTTGTATAGTATACAAATATTTTCAAAAGCACAATAATGCTAAAAGATTATTCAATGCTATAATCGTAAAGATGTTTTATCAACCATATGTGTCTTTGTTAAAATCTGCCTGCAAAAGGGTACCGTAAAGTGCACCAGAATGAATTGAAAGATGCTTTCTCAGATTTCCTTTTGTAGTGAAGTTTTTATTACAATCTTCACAGTGAAATGGCTTTTCTGCAGTATGTGTGCGACGATGAATATCCAGAGATGATAAGTATGCGAAACACCGATTGCAAATGTCACAATGATGAGGCCTTTCTCCAGTATGAATGCGACGATGCACTTCCAGACTTGATTTTTGCGTAAAACTTTTTTTACAAATATTACAATGAAAAGGCTTTTCACCGGTATGAATGCGACGATGCCTTTCAAGATGTGATTTTTGTGTGAAACTTTTTTTACAAATATCACACTGAAAAGGCTTTTCTCCGGTATGAGAGCGACGATGAATTTCAAGATATGATTTTTCTGCGAAACTTTTTTTACAAATATCACACGGAAAAGGCTTTTCTCCTGTATGAATACGAAGATGTCGTTGCAGATGATCTTTTCTTGTGAAACATTTTTTACACGTATCACACTGAAAAGTCTTTTCACCAGTATCAATGCGAAGGTGCATTTCAAATTTGATTTTCCTTTAAAGTTACGTTTGCAATAATTACACTCAGAGCACCCTTTTCTCTCTTTATTACGTAATGTTCATTGGAAATTTTGGCGGCACAAATTATGAAGAACGGAATTTTCTAGAGAATGCATCATCATATGGCATATAGTAAGCATGTACAAATAAATTTAATATTGCAAAGATCACATTAAAATTTCCGTCTCTTTATTACGTAATGTTCATTGGAAATTTTGGCGGCACAAATTATGAAGAACGGAATTTATTGCAAAGATCACATTAAAATTTCCGTTTTCTATTCTGGCATTTCAGAACTGAAAAGAGAATATACTAATTATTATTAAAATTAACTTTACACAGCAGCGATTATTTCGTACTCTGAAATAGTTTATAGTTGTTAATAATTTATTAAACCTATTTTAATATCTGTTTAGTCATAGAATATCTAGAAATCACGACAGATCTAATCATCACTAACATCAAATAATAAAAGATCATTAAAATCAACTCCAATTAAAATAAATTTCTAATCAAGACTGAATTAATTAATTCAATTATGAGGAGAAATGCTTTATGCTTTCTTAATAGCTTCTTTCTTTTGACAACTTTTCTTCATAAACAAGTTCACACTGATACAAAATATTTTCTCATATTTATTGTGGATCCTTAAATTTTTCGTAATAAATACTATATTCTTTTCTTGCATTTATCATCTATTTAAAAGAAATTCTTAGAGTGAAAATATATTTCTTTAATAGTACGAATATGGTTTGAATATTAAAAAGTGCATTTATTCTATATGGAAAGAGTTAAAATTCTCTTTCTGGATTGATGAAATTGTAATTAAACATTACATTCAGATATCCTTCTTGCAGTTTATTTCATTATTATTTCGAATTTTACTTAAATATTATTTATCTTAAAAGATATAAGCATTCATTAGTTTATTAAAATTATTATTTATATTATTTGAAATGGAATTGATAATTGATTTAACTAAATTCTATTTCGTTTGTATTTATCATAACAAATAATGGGATGACTAATTTGCGCATTAAGATTTATTAATGCATTTATAGTGATAATGAAAATAAGGCTTTCATTCAACTTATTTTTACAGAAGAATATTTATTAAGTTACTAAATACTACCTGCTATAAATTAACGGAATCGTGATTTATTCTCTTAGACTTGGAATATCACTGGAAAATATTCTTGGAGTTCCTACAAATGATCATTTTACGATGGCCATTATTCGATTACAGCGACCTCTGCCTAATTTGTGTTTTTGGAGGAACTATAATTTTAATTTTATTTGTATTGTTTATTTTTAAATTATTAATAATTATAAAAAATTTTAGCTGTCATAGAAATTCGTGAATCAAATCTTTCTATTAATATCCTATTTGTTGGAATCAGTATAGCAGTTCGACTGCAAACGGAATATATTCAACCACGTTTCGCAATTAATATATTTGATGATTAGATATGGTAGAAATATAAATTATTGTTGAATAATTTCAACACCAGTAATATTTATAGCCATTAATTAATAAAACTTCTGATTAAAGATAATATTAAAAATTATTTTTTGTTAAGCTGCTATACTATGTTTATATTATATTATATAATTAAGCTTGTGATCGGCTGTCACGTTCTACATCCAATCACAAGCTGTCCAATATCCGTGATACGAACAACTGGAAAACTGAAGGATGTGTTGAATAGGTCTTAAAAGCATCTGAAAAACTGAAGATATGGGACCTGGAAATGAATCCGGATCCTCAAAGATAGTAAATGAATATTTTATAGCGGCAGACAGTAAATATAGGTATTGTATTGTCTAATGACATCTATTCCACTTATCATGAAATAAATCTGTGTATCAAGCTAAATTCATGAAAGAAAATCATTTTGATTGGGCTCCTCACATATGTTGACGAGTCCAATCAAACACTTAAGAATATACCCTTGGTATACTCTGAAGTGGTTTCAGCAATAATATCCTTTATCGAAATTCTGCGTTATAATTGAAACTTAAGCTGCCATATTATAATACTATATCTGGCAGGCTATCACTTTCTACAGCCAATCACAAGCTGGTCAATATCTATGACACAATCGATTGTACAGGTGAGGGATGTGTTGAACAGGTCATAAACGCATCTGAAAACTGCAGATGTAGGATCTGAAAATGAGTCCGTATCCTCAAAGATGATAAACGAATATTTTATGACGGCAGATGGTAAATATAGATAATGTATTCAGAGTCGATGTCAGGTTATTTTGTGTTCTAGACAAAGTTTACAAGTTCGCCCCTTATTTCATAACTTGATGCCTACTAACTTAACCTCCAGCCGGCCATGTTGCTACATGTCAGACGGCTTCTTCCCCCTTTTACCCACATCTTTCCCGAAAATCGCCACCTTCTTCACACAATGTTTGGAAAATACCCACTAAATCCCCACATAAAATAAATATTTACATAATAAAAAATAATTGACATTAATCCAAATAAATTTGTATTTCAGGTTAAATTAATAGGTATAATCTTTAGCGAAAATCAAAGCTGGGGAATATTTAGCAATCCTTCTAAAAAACAACCTTCTTTTATTTTCTTTTTTAATTAATTTGAAAATTCTCCTGTGATAATTCATTTACACAAAAAAAAAGTTATAGAATACCAAAATTTAATATTTTGATATGTTAACATTTTAAAATATTTATTTTAAACGAATTTTAAATAGCAGTAAGTTTAAATAATTTACGTAAGGAACAAAAACGAACCAAGAGTTAAATAGTAAAATAGTGTGATGTGTGAGGGTTAAGGAAAAGGAATTGATATCTAAATCATATATCACTATTTAATTTTGAAAAGTAAAGTATGATACTTTATTTATACATTATTTTTTAATAAAGTATGAATAAAGTATAGCTTGAAGTTTTGCGCCCCTTCATGGCTTGTGACCTACGTGGTTGCCTAGTTTGCCTAAATGGTAGCGCAGGCCCTGAATAGGCCTACATTATGTAAAGACTGTTACTTCAGATATCATGAAATTGATGTGCTTCTCAAGCCATATTCATGAAATTAATGTACCTCTGAAGTCATATTCATGAAAGAATATCATTTTAATTGGACCCGTCACATATGATGATCTACCTTTCATATATTCTAAAATGGTTAAGAATCTCGCAAGCAATTATATTCCTTGCGAGATTCGGCGAAACAATCTAACCAAAATTATAATGACATCATCTCTATACTGAATTTCTTCAAATAGTATTAAACAGTTCAACAATTATTATGGAAAACAGCTTTCATATTTGAACATTTTGGAAAGTTTAAAGTGACAGAACAAATAGATTATACGTCCAATCTTGAGTTGCTGAACAAAGCAGTAAATGACATTGGCAGGCTACTTAGTGAGATACACCGATACTCGAAAATCATTCATGGGAAAAGACATTCTGGCAAGCAATATTAACGATGGGGAGATGATGTTAAAAGTAATTTTTTCGCAGTGGATGCATATTGAATTTTGTAAATAATATTTTGGTAATTTAACCATTTTTCAAAATAAATGAAAACTCAGTTTTTCTTATGAAAATTTATTAAACACAAAGAGTTATGTAAACAGATTTCGTATGCCATATAATTCGTATGTTAGCTGTTTTTCAGAATAACGAAAACGGAAGGAGGATTCAACATCATTCTGGTAATACTCTTCTCTCTGAAGAAAGATATATTTGATGCAGATTTGGAGAAAGAATGCGCTAAATCATTCTCATGATGTGATCATTTCCATCTTAATTAAAGTCAAATATTATAACTGTAAAAATATGTTGTTCTGCCAGCATGTATTTTCTACATGTTTTAAAATCGCACAGTAATTGAAAATTGTGGAAATGATAAATTATTAGAATTTTCACGAAGTGCTATTTCCTTGTAGCTTAATTTTATCGTTTACGGAACTTATTATTCTGTATTTATATATAGGTTTATTTCTTATAATTTAATATCATGGTTCTGGGTTCACGGAACTAAATCCAGTGACAATAGAAATCCAGATAATTGAACAGGTGGAGGAACACAAGTACTTAGGACAAGTGTGAAAGATAGGAATTCGAGTTGGATGTGATGTGATTTTTCCCCACCTTTGAAAAAATACGAAGATAAATTTAGAGGGGAGAGCGAGGCAGAGATAGAAATATGATAATATTGTATTTTTCCACAGATCGTAGACTCATATTTCATTCAATTTAAGTTAACGTTAACTGCATCTCTCCCACCCGATGGTTACGAATTCGGAAAGCTTTTAATACTATTTATACAATACTGATGAACTTCGGGATGTAAGTGACTTTACATGCTCCTGGAGAATTAACGAGGACAAATACAAAACCAAAAGGAATTTTTGTTAGACGTTTCTGTTTGCCGGATGGCGTCATATCGAAGTTTGGCTATTCCATTAACTTAGGGAAGATCAGTCCCGTCAAATTTCTTGGCGGTCAGCGAGGGTGGCGGCTTAATGGGGGTCGTCTTATCGAGGTTTGACTGTAATTTATAACTATCTTCCTTTCATTTTATTAATTTTATCATTTAGCTTATTTAACTAATACAGTAATCAGTAAAATTTAAACTGGAATATAGGAATTGTAATAATTTGAAATAAATTTAAACAATTCATCAAAAAATTCTAGGCAACAAAACATGAAAATTTTTTGAAGCGCTATCGAAAAACACGATTCGATTACATCTCCACGTAGAAATGTAACTATTTTACATCGAACAAATATGATGCAACTAAAATGCCACTATATAGTTTTTAATATAAATTTTTAACAAAGAATCGTAAGCATGACTGATTTTCCGGAAATAACGTCACAAATATTTATTCTTCATATTACTTCTTGTCATCTTACGTTTAGTGATTTAATTAATTTCAAATATGTATTCTTCTTTAAACATCTACTTTATTTTCTTTTTATGCTGGAATAAATACATTTTTTATAATGCATAATATTGCATGATTTATTTTCGGCAGTTTGTATAATGAGTAAGGCTGTAAATAATTTCCTTTTACAATAGATACTAGAGTAGGGCAAACATCACATTGTAATTTCTGATTTCCAGTCTGACATTTTGTAACAACTGAAAAGAGAATAACTGCTATTGAAAAATTTATTCAGAAAAGCGATCACTTTGTATTCTGAAATATAATAAATTATTAAATTTGCAAATTAATTATTGTAAAATAGAATAAAATAATATGTATCAGAACAACAAACAGATAATAAAGTCATGAAAGACAGTATCAGTTTTATAAAATTTCTAAATGGATGATTATTAATAAAGTTAGACACAGATCAGTTCAGATGATTTCTTAATTCTTGACAATTTTTTCAATTTTTTCATCATAAATATATTCTGAATAATGCAAAATAACGCCATATTATGTATTGTGGATTCTTTAATCTTTCCAAAGCAACAGAAGTTTCCTTATCTTTTATATTTTGCCTATTTAAAACAAAAATTTCAGTGTTAAAATATGCTTTACAATATCAGAAATATGATTTGAATATTAAAAATTCCACTTATTCCAATCAAAAGAATGAATCTTCTTCCAGCATTAATAATAGTAGTATATATTGCATTTGGAAATCTTATTTAGTTTACTGCCTTCCGATCTCGATTATTCCATTTAAATATCTAAAAAGTAAAATTTAAAAATTTTATAAAAATCATTTTCAACGTTTAATATACAATAACTTATATTAATTTTTGGGAATCAACCGCATAACTTGTTCTACAATATTTGAAATGTTAGTGATACGTTTACATAAAAAAAAAATTCACTTTCATTCATATATATCATACTGATTAATGGAAATGGTTCGTGTGCCCATTAAATTTTTTGAGAATTATTTTAGATTCATATCAAAACATGCACTTCAGCGGATTTACTTTATCTGAAATAAGCTCATTGAATATCATTGGTCTGGCATTCTGTGATCCTTAAAATTCGTATTGTCTAGCTTTTTTTAAGATTTGTTTAATAATTAATATTTTTACATTTATTTGTATATATATATTTTTTAAAAGTTACATATTTAAAATTTCACCTTTATAAAGTTTGAAAATACTTAATGAATTTAAAATAGCAAAACAATTAACAAAATATCAATTTAATAAATATTCTTTATAGAAATATATACTATAACTGACATTTATCAAAAAATTACGTGATTTATTCACTTATATTAGCTCTAAATTTTTAATTATTATGCCATTATATGAATTAAGTTCTATATAATTTAATTTTAAAATAAAAATTTATAATACAATGGTCTATACTAGAAGTCCGCCATCTTGTTTACGTTCAAACACGATTAGACTGTCCGGATTTAAGATGCAATTTCAGCCGATACATATCAGTTTTCCACAAAAGTTTTATAAAATTAGTTTTAAACTGTGATTCATATAAAAAAGAAAGCTGAATAACATATTGAGAGACGTTTCTATCAGGACTTTACAAACTTTTCCACTTGGTGACCGGAGCAAATAAATATAGCTGATAATATCAATTCTCCATAATATCAGCAAGTACTGAAAAATACTGTACTTGGAATATAGGAGTTTTATTTTCTGAGATTATTACTATCAAGAAATGAACAGATGAATTTCCAATATTTAATTTTTTCTCAAAATTCTCAAATATGCACTATTCAAGGGAAAAAAGTGAAATGGCAAGTTTATATCTTGTATGCTGCCACTCATTTATGCAAAGTTAATTACGTACTCAGTCTGAATTTCAAATATCTTATAGGTTGAAACGTTCATAATGTCGATAATGATGCAACAAAATATCTCAATCACTTAGCAAAACAGTAAAACCTGCAACTGTGTCACAACTTCCTGTAATTTGAAGCATTGAATAATGACAGCATTAAAACTAAAATCGTCCCGATGAAACGTACTGTTAACGAGTACATTATT
>AYEL01016002.1:0-37499 GCA_000484575.1 Olivierus martensii | reverse complement strand
GAATTTTTACCAGCACATGAGGGAGTATGTACAAAAAGCATATAACAGTCAAGCATTTTCATAATTATATCCGCAAATCTCTCCAGCATAATAAAATTCGATATTATTTTATTTTCATTATAAGTTCTTTTAACTAACGTGGTTAAATAAATACAGACTGATATCTTATAATATTTTTATTATAAGTTCTTTTAAATAATGTGGTTAAATAAGTATAGACTGATATCTTATAATACTTTTTGTATTTAGAAATAACTATTTTGTTTATAATAATTGCTAGTAAATTATGGTATTTCTATGCATAAGTAGATATGTTATGAAGTGATTTATGATTAATGACATCAATAAAGAAGCAAATATCAGGTTAGTGTCATCGAAATTATTTTGGCTCTGAGGGCCAAACCGTTGGTTCTAGAACCTAAATATAAAAAGTGGAAAAGGTGCTAACGATTTTCTAACGAGTGGAAAAGAAAAATTTCGAAAATTCTAAACCTGGGGCCTGGCCCCGATTTTGTATTGGTTCTGCAGAGTGGAAAAGAAAAATTTCGAAAATTCTAAACCTGGGGCCTGGCCCCGATTTTGTATTAGTTCTGCGGGGCTAGAACCGAAATATTAAAAGTGCGAAAGGTGCTAACGATTTGCTAACGAGTGCAAAAGAAAAAATTTAAAAATTCAAAAGTGAGGGGAAAACTTCACACCGGTGTTACATGAGATATTAAGATCAGCTCATTAAAGAAAGTAAATGCTGTTGATTTATTTATGTATTGTACAAGTGGAGCAAAAGGTGCTAACGAGGTGCAAACGAATGCAAAAGAAAAAATTTAAAAATTCAGAAGTGAGGGGCCAACTTCACACCGGTGTTACATGAAATATTAAGATCAGCTCATTAAAAAAGTATATGCTGTTGATTTATTTATGTATTGTACAAGTGGTTTACGTCTATCAATGTGCCATTGATTACATTGAAAAACATTATACTTATTTCAAAAATAAAGAATAATTGAGAGAACAATTAGGTTAATATTCGATTTAAAAAATTGTTGAAAAGTTTTGTGTTTAAAGAGAAAATACAAAATTTATGGAAGAATGCAATTTTTGAGATAATTTGTTTTAAGCATTTTTATTATGCAATTTCACAATGAATGCAGATAAATAAATATCTTTTACTGGAATATATATAAGTTCACTGATATGTGCAGTCCAAATCGCAGAAGTCAAACTCTAATATATATACTATATATTTCTTAATAAATTAGATCTAAATTAAAGAACACCAAAACTGGGACAGAACAATACAGCTACCGAAGGCAAGACATTTCACAATTTTGACCTATAAAAATTAGAAAATAATTTCAAATCCAAAATATTAATTTAAACAAGTCTAAGTACTCCGTACGTATGACTTCTCTTTAATATTTAATGAATGAACGTCTAGAATACATGTATATCATGAAATGCTTTTAGACTTTCAGGTGTACCTGAATTTACTTCAAAATAATAACAAATATTTAAGTAAAAAGTTATAATTTTATTAAAATTCACTAAGTAGACAAAAGACGCAATAGATTTTCATAAAAATATTAGTTATTACCATTTGAATATTAAAATATTAATCATTAAAATTATTCCTCGTAATAAATCCCGTTGTCGAAACAGATTTTTGTTAATTACCCCGTTTATATTTGTAAAATAATTCATCTAAAAATTAGCGAATAAAGTGCTATTTATAGCTGTTGCAAAAATATAAATAACCAATTTTTTGCAACAGTTATATACTCCTATGCTGTGAAAGTTTTAGATGAATGAAATATATACTGTAATCAATTCTATTAGTTTTGATAGCAGGTTATGTATTAGGAGAGATGAAACTTAATAATTAACATTTTCCAGTAAATCAATTGTAAACTTCCAGTTCTTAAAGATTTTTTCCTAAATCTATAGCAATTTAAATATTATAAAATACATATGAGAACACTTCAGAATCTGAAATCACTTCATGTTTAAATAATCATATAAGGACAGTATTGAAAATATTTCTCCTGGTTATTAACTGTTTTTCAAGGTTGGGATATCAACGACAAATTATCGATATTCTAAAATTTCGATATTTATATGCAGTGCCGGATTAGGCTTGTATATGTTAGGATAGGGGCCCTATATTAAAAAAAAACAATAAAACAATGCAAATATATTTGAACACATATATTTTTAATTTGCATAGTTATTATCATTATCAAAAATAACAACACAGTCAACATTAAATGTTAATTTTTCTACATTTAGCATGAGCAAATTTGTTGATAATATAGGATGTATCCATTTCACGCAGAAGTTTATGTTCAGAATCACACTAATTCGACACATTTTAATTAGTGATTTAATTTTAATTAAATCACTAATTAAAATTGAATATTTTAAATGATATTTTATCGAAAATAATAAATACAAAATATTTACTTAATAGCTATTTTATTTCCTTTAGAATGATTGAAATTTTCGAATATATATAATCTTAACATAAAATAACAATGTGTTAAGAACTAACTTCATGTATATTTTTATTAGTATTAGTATAACATATTCTTAAAATGAGCATATCTTTTATTTATTCGAGCATCTCACCTTTGAAATAAAATTGTCTATTAAGTATTTTATTGTTTCTCGTCTACATTCTACCATTTTATTTGTTTGTTTCGGTTTTATAAACAGCCATGTTTTTAAAAATAATAATAATTTAAACAAGTCTAAGTACTCCGAACGTATGACTTCTCTTTAATATTTAATGAATGAACATCCTAATTATTTTATAGGATGTGGCTATTTATACATACAGTATGTATACGCAATTGGCTATTTATCTCAAATAAAAACTTAAAATTTCAAACTAAAATTAAATCCAAAGGACGGTCCGAAGAGAAAGACTAAGCAGACCACTTTTTACAAAAAAAAAAAAAACCAATTAAATCCAGAATAAAAAATAATATATTTATTCTACTTTGCTGATTAAATCCAAAGGACGTCCGAAGAGAAAGACTAAGCAGACCACTTTTTACAAAAAAAAAACCAATTAAATCCAGAATAAAAAATAATATATTTATTTTACTTTGGTTGTATACCTACCAACCTACTTTAAATTTCATTTCCTATATTTCACTGATTTAATGATACTTCATAGTTTATTGATTATTTGTAAATGAATACTTTAATAAAAAACTATAATTATTTATAATTGTGTAGTTATTATCAAAATATTAATTATAATAATAGCGCAGTCAGAACAGCATGTATAAATAGCCCATTGCATATATATACTGTATGTATAAATAGCCAATTGCGTATACATACTGTATGTATAAATATCCACATCCTTATTTATATGTTGTTGTTACGATATATATTGTTATGTGTCGAGAGTCGCCCATATAGTATTATGCGCTAAGAATGAAGATTAAAGATTAGATTATATAAACGTTATTAATTTTGGTGGTCTGCGAAAAATATTATTCTTAAACATTTAAAAAAATGAAATACTTTGATTCTTCATTTTTACTCCTGATTTCATCTTTTCCACTTATTTTCCTTTTTATTTATTTCTTTTACATATCAATGTTAATAGTGGCTAGGAGAGTCAAAGGTCAATGGAGGAGATATCAAAGAAGTAATTAAACAATTTCATCTTTTCCACTTATTTTCCTTTTTATTTATTTCTTTTACATATCAATGTTAATAATGGCTAGGAGAGTCAAAGGTCAATGGAGGAGATATCAAAGAGGTAATTAAAAATAAAAGAATAAACATTAATTGTGAATAAATACAATTCTTCTTTCAGTTTTGTACAATCTTTGATTATTGAATTGTTTATTGCAATAAAATAAACATTACAATAATCAATAATTTACCAAAACATAATAAATATATTTTCATAGAATTTTAATTATTCATAAATACTAATGATGATAAAATTAAGCCAGAATCAAAAATAATTCGGATTTCAGTTGTTAAAATGCTCAAAAAATTGAATGATTTCTAAATTTTAATATCTCATTAGTATGGTAACAACAAAATCCAAATTGAATATAATTAAAAACTACGTTATTATCTGAAACAGATTCATAAAATTTTAATTTTCTATGTATTGATGAACAGAACTGAGTTTCCTTTAGAGTTTACATATCATAATGTGTTTTAGACTCTCAAGTGTTCTTGGATATATTCCCAAATTTTAATAAATATATAAATAAAATGTCATCAATTTATCAAATTTCCTTAAAAATAGAATAACTACAATTCATTTACTTGAAAAAATTAGTTATTTCAATTAAAATGTCAAAAATATTAATCATTATAATTATTTATCGTAATAACCCCTTTATCAAAACTGATTTATTTATGGTCGTTTATATTTCTGATATAATTCATTTAAGAATTAGCGAGTAGTGTTACAGCTGTTGCAAGAATATAAATGTGAAATATTGCAACAGTTATGCAGTTTACCAGTATGCTATGAAATTCTTAGATGAATGCGAGATAAATTGTAATTAAGTCTTATCTGTTTTTATAACGGGTAATCTGTTACGAAAAATGAAACTTAAGGATTAGCATTTTAACATTTTAATCGTAATAACTAGAAATTTTAAGTAAATCAATTGGCAACATATTGAGTTTAGAGAATATTATTAAACTTTTAGCTAAGTAACTGTTTATTGGATGTTATTATAAAATATATTTTAAAACACCCGAGAATCTGAAATCATTTTATCCTTAAATAACCGTGAGTCAATTATTAACTCATATTTATTTGCAGTAGTGTTATTTCGTTAATATCTATAATAATTAGTTATGTATAGTGATTCGATACAAGTAGCATCGAAAGAAGGTATCGATACTTTCGCAAATCAGCGGTCAAAAATCAATTGGCAACATATTGAGTTTAGAGAATATTATTAAACTTTTAGCTAAGTAACTGTTTGTTGGATGTTATTATAAAATATATTTCAAAACACCCGAGAATCTGAAATCATTTTACCTTAAATAACCGTGAGTCAATTATTATCTCATATTTATTTGCAGTGGTGATATTTCGTTAATATCCATAATAATTAGTTATGTATAGTGATGATTCGATACAAGTAGCATCGAAAGAAGGTATCGATACTTTCTCAAATCAGCGTCAATAATATCGATACTTACTCGAATCGAATGATATCGAATCCGAAGATTTATGCACTAATTGTTTCTCTAATTGTAGGTTAGAAAAATAAGAATAACCTTGTTTTAAAACAGTTTTATTAAAATGAAAAATACTATTTTAATTACATATTAAATGAAAAACTCAATTACTCAAAAATTATTATTTCTTCAGATCTCCCAAAAAGAGCAGCTGTTGTAAACATTTTCCAAAGAGGCGATTTCCGGTTTTGCTCATAGTAGTACCAGTCTTTGAAAATAGCTGTTCGCAGGGTACTGAAGTAGCTACTACTACTAAAAATGACATAGCATATCTATATAGTGAAGGAAAAACAGTTTTTATTTCCTCCCCTTCAACTAGTAAGCCACTTTTTAATGAAACCACGGGATTTGATAAGACGACAGTTCATTTCTCTCTCCTCTTCGTGTTTTTTTGTCCATGTGCCAGTTCTTTACGGTATTTCCAAAAATCATATGTAGCTGTGATTGTCTGTTCTCCTGATTCACTATTGTCACTGCTGGTTTTTCGATCCTTTGTTATAAGTTGTTTTAACTTTTCAATCGTCCTACCACATGCTACTGGGTCTTGAAAATGTAAGATTTTAAAGCACGGATTCAATAAAGTGAGTCGATGCATGCCTATTAAATTCTATCATTCTGAACATTCTTTTTTAATTCCTTTTGCAAGATTTTTTGCACCTCTTTTACCTTTGCTTAAAGAAATCCGCATGAAAGCGTCTCTTAGGTGATTAGACAAATCAATTGGCTGGAGTGAATGTTTTAATAATGCTACATTTGAAGAAGCAAAATTGAAGAAGGAAAACAAATCGGAAGGACACGGGCAGTGAGGGTGTGGTGAGCATCGAAGACAGACGTGTAGAGAGAGAGAGAAGGGAGATCGCACTGAAATTGGACAGAGCGGATCAGAAGCGACGGGTTCCGGGTTAAAGTTTGGCGGAGGTCAACATTAGAGAGTTGCCATCGAGGTTCTCTGCGGAGATAGATCCCAGAGAGTGAACAGAAGTGGATTGGGCAGCGGTGGACTTCTGATGCGTTCCGTGTGGATCGGGAAGGATTCTCTCTCCTGTGTGCTCACACTTCTAGCCTCCCGTGGAGAACTGTTTTGTCTGCTTTTTATCACCCAGTGGAGTCACCCAGACTCTCTAAAGTGCATTTTTTAGTGTATTTTAACTTTATATATTTATATATAACGGTAAATATTTTTTCTGTGTTGTAAATAAACTTGTATATTGAAGACCGTTGTGAGTCTGTAGAGGAGTGATTTCGATATCGAACTACATTAGAGGACCGGAAAGAAACTCGGACCACTAACTTTACTGCATATTTTCAGTATTCTTTTAATTTCATGACATATAGACATGGTATTTTTTGTCCTTTTAAAAGAAATTCTAAATTTGAATCCCAACCAAACTTTGAAGTTCCGCCATTTTCCAAGTATATAAAACATTCGTTTCTATTGGTTGATTGCTTCCTTCGCGTATTGTTCGCGTGTGCTGCTTGGTCAAAGTTCAATTTTTTCATCTCCTTCCGCGAGGATACACTCGTTAACTCGAGCAGCTGCCCGGGAAAAGCTAGTTTAAAGGCTGGGTCTCACAGGCGTAAAACGCGACGTAAATACGTCGGCGTATCGACAGTGATGATATCACTTCCTGTATATTGCTAGACGCTGCGTCGTTACGCCGGAGATAACTTTTCTTCAACTTTATGCGCTGCGCCAAGAGTACGTTGGCCATTCGTCCAATCAGAAGAGAGATTGTTTTATTTCGTAATTCAATGTGGCGAGTAGAGAAGATACTTATAAGCGTTCAATAATGAAGCATTTCCGGAAGAAATAAGAAAATGTCGATTCCTTTACGATAAAAAAATGTCCGATGATGATGATGATGATAAAGATGAGCTATCCATGTTGAATCAACTAACTTCAAATGATATCACAGTAATTAGCCAATAGGTAAACGATGTCGTTTATTTACGTGCGTCGTACGCTTTCGATCTGAACATCATTACGCTCGACGTTCGTGCGCGACGCATTTACGTCAGCGTACTGACGTCGCGTTTTACGCCTGTGAGACCCAGCCTTAAGACATATTGTACGCGCGTAACCGCGCAAACATTACTTTCTTAAGATGGGTACAGATTGGCCGAACCGCACCTGTATTGTAGCGGTGCGATACAGGTTCGCGAAAGTAACAACACTACGTACCCGTCACGCATTTCCAGCGAACCGCAATAAGAGCGATCTAGTGGCAAACACGTAGTGTACTTATCGGTGTTTATACACAACGAATAGGATAGATTCCGACGAATTGTAATATAACCAAAAGTTTTCTAAAAAATAAAACAATATATTGACTGTATCATAGGTCAAAAATGGGCCTAATCAACCCTTACCCATAGTAATCGAAATTAATAAATAAAACGTGTTTACCTTGGAATTCGTAGTTCGCAAAACTTGCACAAACTTGTTTTGAACACGTCCACACTGCACCTGTAAACCTCTTTGTGATCGTGGAAAAACCGACAGAGAATGGATCGCGGCGACAGGTTCGTGAGATGTGCGCTGGTGGTACACGGCGTTAAAAATATACGTCCTAAGTGAGCGCGAACCTGTATCGCACCGTTACAATACAGGTGCGGTTCGGCCAATCTGTACCCACCTTTATGTTACGCTTCGCATCATATTTACTGCGTCACGACCTTTAGAATCTAGGCCGCGACTTCTTGTGCATGAGTTAAATTTTCATATTTTGTAGAACCTTCCATATTTGTTTGAGTTATTATTGAGTGAACAATATAACTTAAAGAATATGTTAATGTTTTAAATTACACTTAAAACATTCTTCATGTCTTCACTTCGAACTCCCGCCATTTTAAAGATGTCATCGATAGAGCCCGAGATACAGATTGGCTGAAAATTTTCAAACCAAGGTTGCACATGGAAACTGTAGTAACAGTCGAGGTATAGCAGCCATTCTGTTAGACTCGGCATAGTCAACGGCTTTGCAATGCTTTTAAATCCGCCATTTATATGAACGCCGCGACGTTCAGATAAATCGCGGATTTAAAAGCATTGCAAGATTGTTTAAGCGGAACTCAAGCAATCTGCCCAATAAGTTATATCTCGACTACCTGGATCATGACACACAATATTAATTTACTTTGTATAATCTGACCAGTTGAGTCCATTTTGTATCAAGAGCAAGAAAACTGGTGTGCAAAATTGGTTGTATTTTTCCAATTAGTATTGACTGAAATACAGCCCAAGTGGTAAAATGCTGGAAGCAATTGATTAAACATTGGTTAATCAATTGAAAAATAAGCATTACAATTGAATTAAGTGAGTAGGACACAAAAATTGCATATATTCTAAAAGAGAATGCTAATCATTTGACAATGCAGTCATTTTCCATGGAAAAATACCCAGGTATGCTGTGTGGTGTAGCCAACGTTGAAGGTGTTTTCTCTGCTTACCTTTATAAAAATAATAAGAAACAGAAAAAATTGACTATTTTTTTTTTCAGAAAGATTGATCAAACCATCAGAAAAAAATACAAGAGTAAATGTATTGATGTTGTATGATAGAGTATTGTAAGAATAATTTTCCTGTGTTTTCGCTATGTGTATTTCTGTATATCATTCTCTAATAAAAGCTAAAATATATAAATGAACACATGCATATAATAGTAGAGATTAATAATTGATGAAAAATCATTTTATGATTGTTCCATATGTTGACCCCCTCCGTATGTTGAGCAGTATTCTTCATTCCCTTGGGTGATAAACTTTTGGAAGTTAAACTATATTATAGAGTGAATTGGGGAAGAAGATTATTTTTCTCTAATTCTTTAGTATTTAAAGCTGGTAGCCATAAAATTTGGTTCATTATAACCTCCTATAAGCCCGCATATAGATGATGGCTATTATCAGATTATCAATTACTCGCATTAGAAATCAAAAAGTTCCCAGCGAGTGTTGAAATTTTTATCAAAAATTATAAAGTCACTTTTTGAATTATTATTATTAATCGTAATAATATCATCTTACTAACAGTTAATATATGCAAGATATAGTGGATACTTTAAAGCAGAGGTTCCCACTTTTTTGGCTATGTCCCACCTAAGTATCTCTAAAATCCTGATGCCCCACTATGACATATAATTTTTATTATTCATAAAGAGAACTCCTATTCACGTGGAGAAAGCCTAAAATCCTGTTTAGATTAAGTAAATAGCCTAAAAGGCTATTAACTTGGTTTAAACAGGCTACAAGTAAATTTTCAAAAGGCTTCCAAAATCATGGTATCCATGAAACAGAAAAAAATCACTAAAAATTCTAAATAATAATAATAATATGAATTAATATGAAAAAACAGCAAATAAAGTTTCACAACCGCTGTGTACATTCTGATTTTAATTTTTAAAATGTGTAGGTCACGATATATATTTATATATTATATATAACTTATTCCCCTAAAACCACAAGAAATAAAAAATTCATTGTTAATAACTATTCTCGAATTGCTCCCCTGAAAAATCAAATTGCTCCCTTGTGGGGCGTGCGCCCCACGTTGGGAAACACTGGGCTAAAATAAAAGATGGAAATGCTGTTTTCCATAGATTTTTTTCAATATATTACATTGTTTAACCGCTTCTCACCAAATTTGGAATATAGGCATAACGTAGTTTAATTGAAATCTTCTGGAAATTTTGACCCAATTAGGCTAAATTTAATAGGCATAGGGCCGTTTGCACGACTTTCGGTTTAATCTGCAGAATAGCCATTCTGTAAAATAACTCTAACCCGTTCGAAAATCTAAAGATTAAGTACAGAGTGTTGCACGGTGTAAAAGATAGCAGATTAAAGCCTGTTTTAATCTGCAGAATAAGACTCGTGCAACCGGCCCTTAGAAGATTAGATGAAGGCTTAGATGATTGTCTTCTGAAGAAATGTCTCTATTATATTCTATCGTTTACACAATTTTGAAAAAACCTAAATATAAATGTTACTTATGCTAATTAAGCCATTGTGAAAAA
Source organism: Olivierus martensii (assembly GCA_000484575.1). Classification (NCBI taxonomy): domain Eukaryota; kingdom Metazoa; phylum Arthropoda; class Arachnida; order Scorpiones; family Buthidae; genus Olivierus; species Olivierus martensii. The sequence goes on along the minus strand of AYEL01016002.1, from coordinate 27,258 downwards.
TACAACCCATTAGGGCTAAAAAGAATAAAGTAGGGGGTCTTTTCATCACGAACTTTTCTATGATCATATCATTCAACCGATTTCGACCAAATTTCATACATTTTATGTTTGTTTACTATTTTAGTAAATTTCTGTTAGAAACCTCAATTTGATCGAAATAAAAATAGAGTATTTTATGATGTATTAAATATATCTAAAAAATAAATGACATCCCATCAAAAACATCTCATATGTGATATAATAAGCCAAGTAAAGTATTAACGATACATGATATTTATGATAATTTAGAGATTTTGATTAGTTTTTAGATGCGGTTATTTTGGTTGATGTTATCAAATTATTTTCTTGAATCGTGAAACAAGTAGCGCATCTAAATTTGTTGCAATTTATATGCAACTATTTGTTTCACGATTCAGATAAATTTTCATTCCATTCCGGAATAAAAATTATCGAAAAGTTCACACTTCAATCGAAATTGTATTATCTTGCACATTTATTGAAAAAACAAAGTGATAATAATGGAAAATAAATTTTTATTAAACATTTTCGCATTTTATTAATTTTATTTCGTAATATTAAAATTTAAAGAACAAACATGTCAATTATTTTTAGATTCTTCAGTTAGATCTTCTGAAGTAAGTTCTGCAAGGGATACTTCTATTCGCAAATGCATCTTTTATTTATAAAACCTCCGCAATATCCTCTTTGATAACTTTGTCTAAGGCAATTTTATTGCAGCCAGCTTCATTAAAGGGACAACCGTGTTCGTGCATCTTTTATTTATAAAACCTCCGCAATATCCTCTTTGATAACTTTGTCTAAGGCAATACCTATTGCAGCCAGCTTCATTAAAGGGACAACCGTGTTCTGCTAGTATAGTTGCAACTTCTGTTTTATATATAAAAATAATAATAAATTTTGAAATTAATGGATTTAAATAGCATAAAACTAAAATACATTTAATATATTGTGAACGGATTACCAAAATTTGAAGCAATTCAATTAGATTTTCAAGAATTCATTCGGAATTATATCTTCGTTACTCACCCAGAGTGCAAAATACGAAAGCCAACAGGAAGAATAAGGTAATGGTTTTCATGAAATTTAACTTCAATAAATTGAAACTCCCGCAAAATAAAACACTGTAAAATTTAAACATGTTCAATTTAATTAAATATTATTTTTTAATATAATTTAATTAAATAAAAGATACTTACTATAAAAGATAATTTAATACACTCTCTGGCATTAATTTTATGACAAATACTGCACTAAGATTCGCCTTTATATATAAGAAAAATACAAATATTAAATATACACACACGTGAAATTCAATAATTAAAAACACCTTTTAGGAAATTGCACAAATATTAAATACAACCACCGTGAAATTACGAAAAGGTATGAGGTGATTGATTGACAAAACATGTATTTTGCAACCGATTTCTTATGCAATGACGTTTATTCTGGTTAATGTTTAATAATCTTAACACATTTTTCTATTGTTATCGGTAGGAGTGGAATGACCATATACATTTATAGGCCATGGTATAGTCAAAAAACAATTTATTGAAGTCAATATATAATTAAATATTGTAATGCTATTTTTTTCTGTAAAATAAATATCATCAATAATACAAATTACTTGAATTCTAAAATAATTTCTGGATTCTCTCAACTTCTTATTTGAATTTTATGATTACTTAACAGTGGTTTCCAAACTTTCTGACCCGTATTCTGACCTATCTAAGCTTATGGTTTAAACTTAGTTTTAGGTTTAAACCAGTAAAGTGGTATTCTTAAAACCAACTATTAGACCCGTATTCTGACCTATCTAAGCTTATGGTTTAAACTTAGTTTTAGGTTTAAGCCAGTAAAGTGGTATTCTTATCTCTCTTAGTTTCTTAAAACCAGTTTTAAACTCAGCGAAAATAGACTTAGTTTAGACCTCCAGAGGGAGTAAGTTTAATTGAAGTTTAAAAGATGGCGTCTGTCAATTTAGTACACACAGTAGAAATTGTAGAAGTAAATCGTTTTAATTCAATTACAAATATTAGAAGAGAGTGATCATAAGAGCTAGAAATAATCCATTTTCAAATCTAGATGAACAAGAATTTCGTAGACGATATCTTTTTTCAAAAGAAACAATACTTTATTTAATTTCAAAGGTTTCGAAGACGATGTTGTTTTTCAAAAGAATGTGCAGGTAAATTAATTTTTTATAAAGTTATTTTTTAATAATATTTACTAATAAATTAAGAAAATACTGAACAGAATGTATTATTTACCCGTTATTTAAATTAACATTATTTTTTTCTATAACTTGTTATTTATCAAATTAAACTGTTCTATTGATCATGAAATCTAAATATATTGAAATAAAATAGAATACGTATATTAAAATAACAAATTTTAATTATATATTTCATAATTTGTTTAGGTCATATCTGATTTTCATGGTAAGATAAATATTGTAACGAGATGTCCAGGAGGAACACATGATGCAAGAATTTTTGATAATTGTGAAATAAAAAAAGTTTGATAGAAAACAATTTTCTGGTATACTGTTAGGAGATAATGGATATCCTTGTTTGCACTATTTGTTAACTCCTCTCTTACAACCATATACTAGAGTTGAGGTAAAATATAATGCCTCACATAAAAATACAAGAAACATATTAGAAAGAGTATTTGGATGGTGGAAAAGAAAGTTTGCTTGCTTATATTATGGCTTAACAGTAAAGTTATAACAGCTGAAATTGTAATTGTTGCAGCAGCAATTGTACATAATATTGCTCTAAAGCATAATGATATATTATTGGATTCAATTATCAGTGAAGGTATAAATTTTAATAGATTATTAAAATTTTTTCTAGATTATGTCTAAAGTTCCTGCAATTTGCATTATTAAAGAATCAATAAGAGGCATTCATAAATATATAGTAATATTAAAAAGTATGACAACAGTCTAGTTAATAATCTGTTCCAATAACTAAAAAAAGTTTCTAAATTTTAGTGAAATAAAAATCATGTACTGTATATCCAAAGCTATTGTCTTAAAATAATTTAAGAAAAACAATATAAACTATGTTAAACTCAATCTTCATTTAACTATTTTTAGAACCTCCAATATTAATTCAAGAACATGACATCCAAAATGATACAGGTGGAATTGCAGTTTGCCAAGAATTAATTTTGAATCATTTTAGTACATAAGTAACATGTATTTATTAAATTATTTAATAAAAATATGTAATCACTTAATATTAAAACATATAAAATCAAGAATATTTTGACAATTTTTTAATAAATCTCTTTTATTACAGATAAATAATTTATATAAAAATAAAAACTGTATATTAAATTTTTTCAAGTTTCTTTTTTAAATATTCTTGTTTTAGCTGTGACTCAATTAATTTTTCTTTATGTTCTTCTTCCATATGTTTTATTTTTAATTTAAATTCTTCTTCTAAATATTATTTTTGTATGAGCCAGTTTTCTTCTTCTAACTTATACATTTTTTCTTCAAAAGCAGACATTAACCTTCTTTTCTTTTTATGATTAGGAGCTTGGAAACTCTGAATAGATGTTGAATTCTGCAATATCTCATCTTGTACTTCCTGTCTTTGAAGAGAATTATCACCATCATCATCATTTATTTGAATTATTTGTACTGGTTGATTTGCTGAATTACAGATTGATATGTTTTCATTCTGAATTGGTCTAAATATAAAAATTTAAACATTAATAAAATTTGAATACTGTATATATGTTTTGATTATTTGTTTATATTTTGAAAAAATATATTATCATTTAATAGATGCTTGTCTAATAAAAATTTAATAAATTATTTAATTGTGTTATAATTTCTAATTTTTTCCTCACCTTTCTATAGCTTCACTATCACCATCATACATATTATAATGCTGTGTAAATTCTCCAGGAATTATGTTTAATAAATTTTGTGTAAAATATGATAAATCTTTTGGAGGTGGGCCCCCTCCTGTTTTCCTTATATCATCATTATAAATTCTATATTCTTTTTTAGCCTGTAATTTTATTCTTTTCCATAATTCTTTAATTTGTTTAAGATTTCTTTACTCACCAAAGCTAAAAATAAATAAATATATTTTATAACTGAATTTTCACATACTGAAAATATATTAAAGTTTAAATATTGTATTAACTATATTAGATTATTATCTATAATTCAACAAAAATTTAAAAATTTCCATTATAAGAAATAGTAATGTTAATATTACTATTTCTTATAGATAAATAAGAATATATAGTAAAATTATAAAATTACAGATATTAGTATACATAACATTAAATTTAAATACAGTATTATTAAAAATTATAATTTATGCGTGTGTATATAAAATATCTAACTTACCGAGACTGAAAATTACATAAAATTTCTTCCACTTCATTTTTTATGGAATTAGCCGACAAATTTATTCGTTTATTTTCAATAACATCAACAGAATTTCGACATAATTCAAATAAAAACATTTTTTCTTCTAGACTCCAATTTTCCCGATTAATTTTCGAATTTTCCATTTTATTACAATAAATCCACGTGATAATCGAGAAGACAGATCGAGATTGCGCATGCCCACGACGTTTTCAAGAGGCCTATGGGTTTGAGATTAATGGTTTACGGAAACCGAGTTCAAAACTTCGATAAGAATAGGAAAGACAGTTTTAGTTTAAACTTAGTTTAACTAAACCTGGTTTAAACTGATGTTAAACAAAATAGGTCAGAATACGGCTGTCTTAGTTTAACTAAACCTGGTTTAAACTGATGTTAAACAAAAGAGGTCAGAATACGGTTGTTTAATTTAACTAAACCTGGTTTAAACTGATGTTAAACAAAAGAGGTCAGAATACGGCTGTCTGTGTCTGCGCTCCCCTTTTTTATCATAAAAACTTGGTACGCTCCTCATTCCATAATAGTCTAATTTTATAAATACTTTCTACTTACAGTTTAATATTACAAAACAATATACCATATTCTGTATATATAAAGTTCTTATACATAAAAATATATATATATTTATTATAGTGTGATCATTTTTAATACAATTAAACAAATCTTATAAAAAACGAAAAATAGTTTAATGCAATGAGTAGGCCTGTTTTTCAGCACAAATTCTCTCAAATCGGATGTCATGGAAGATAACGTTACTCACAATTTTTTTTCAATCACTAAACGAGATCATTATTTTGTATTTAAAACAGTTAGAGAAGAAATTTTCTGGGTACATGAATATTTATACTGTATTTATAAACCTTTTGGTGTTTAATTTTTTCTTGACATCATTTGAATTTAATTTTTATTTGTCTCAAAAATGACAATTATTTTAAATTCTCCACGCCTCCCTTGTAATAGACTCGCACCCCACAGTTTGGAAAGCACTAGATTATGCCAATTAGAAGTTCCTAGAAGAGAAATGAAAACAAAACTCATTCAAGAAATATACTGTCAGAATAAATTTCAATCCAATTTTGATGATCTATAATTTTGATTAATTCATATAATGATTACATACTTTCTCAATTAATGAAATATTTAAATGTAAAAATTAGAATATTAAACTATTTTATGCATTTTTTTATGCTATTGTAAGTTGAAGATCAGCACAGCAATAAACAGGGTTAATTATAATAATCCTGTCAAGTGTTTAATTACAATCAGAAAAAGATTGTAAAACTTATTTCTATTTAATTTAAGTATCATATTGATTTTTGTTTTCTAAATTAGATTAGTCTCTAAGGCTTTTTTATTTTTTCTAGTAGGCTATCACTATACTTAAGCGAAAAACTTCATTACCCAAAAGAAAATTATACAAATATTGAATAAAACAGTATTTTCTTCCAAGAGAGACTTGGAAAGTATCTGGAAAAAATATTTTTTTTATAATTATTTGTAAAATAGAATACTATTCCATTTAACTTACACCTATTGACCAATATGGAATTTTGCACCTTTAAATAATTTTTTAAATTACATGATTGATATATAAACTATGGAAACCATATTTAAATATGTTATATGGGAATATCCATAGAAGGCAATAGCACATGAGAAATTATATAAGCTTTTTTAGAATATTTTATAAATTATAAAAATGAAATGGTATTCCATAATACCCCTAGTTACTCTATTGCATTTGAACTTTTTTGATTGGAATAAAGTTATCTAGAAACTGAAAATGTTTAGTGATTTATTTTGATAGCAATAAGTTTTACTGTTCTTATTCATCTTTCTTGTTTTGAAAGATTGTATAGTAGTGATTTATTTTGATAGCAATAAGTTTTACTGTTCTTATTCATCTTTCTTGTTTTGAAGTAATTATATAAATCACTATAATATTTACTTATCCGGCCTGCCCTTCCGCCACATTAGGCCGGATACTCGGGAGTGTACTGTATATTGTAATTTTTATTTAAGGCTGAACTCATACGGACCACAACAGAACCACACCACAACCACAAAACGGTGGTTATAGTGTGGTCGGCTTGTGGCCGAAATCAACCACTAGCGAACCACTTATATGCGCAATCCATTACCGATTGCTGATTGAAAGGAAGCGCTGTCGGCGTTAGTTATCGGTTTGTCGCACTGTGTGAGTTTGCGCTCATCCACTGACGACCACAATTTTGTGGATGATATCGACCATAAGTGGCGATAGACGTTGAAACCGACTTCGTTTAGTGGTCCGAGTTAGATTATACGTTTCTATATTAATATAATTATAATTCCCGACCGTCCACAAATAACCACCGTTTTGTGGTTGTAGCATGGTTCTGTTGTGGTCCGTGTCAGTTCAGCCTTAGAATAAATAAGATATAGCTAGGTAATTTACAGTAAGACCTAGTTCTCACATATGGTACGGAAAACGTTGACGGGAGTTTGACATTTGTCATGATTCTGTTGTAGCTGTTGTTAGTTCCATACATGAGGAAATTCTGTTTGCCGATTGATACATTCGCTATCTATTAGTATATACTGATATACAATTGTAATCAAAATAAATATCATCAAAGAAGAACATAGTTGTATCATCTTTCTTTTGTTTACTACTTTTAATAATGAAAAGTTCAAAAATTGTAGAAAGCGGTGATTTTAATTAAAGAAAAGAAAAAAAAAAACATTTTCAAAATTATAAAAAATTTGCATTTAGTATAGTTTATTAACATATTTTTAGTTTCTGGTTGAAAAAGTGTAGTAGTATATCAAAAGTTATTTTAGATATATTTTTTATTTTTTATGTTTTTCTGAATTTTATTTTTCGCTGTGAAACTGAATGCGTTTTTAATGATAACACTGTATTATCATTCGTAAGTTGATTTCATGAAAAACGTCAGAAAAAGGACTTCAGAAAAAGTTGATCAATGAGATTTCAGAAATTCCAAGTTTTGCCGTTCCTCAAAACCGCAGAGCGGAACGGCAAAACTTCTGATTTCTGAAGTCTGTATTGCGTCGCGTTTGCGATATCATAGACGGCAAAAATGACCCGATTTTGCTTTTCCTTCGAAAATCCCGTCGTTGATTGCCACATTTGAAAACCAGGCTTAACGACTCTGTTTCTTTTAAGTATAAGCCACATTCTCAAGAAAACAGAGCAGATGAACGATGACCAAATTGTTTTTATTAGTTCAGCAAATTTACAGATGATCCTATACTCCGGCGCTTCTCAAACTTTTTTCATTCACGACCCCATTTTTCATTACGAGATTTTACGTGACCCCAGGTATTAAATATGAAATAAAACATACAAGTACATAAATCATTTACACACTTATTAAGATGAACACAATCAGCCAAGTACACTGAAAATACATATGTTGTCATACGTTAAATATTGGGCGTTTGTGAAATTACATATAAACTGAAATTCAAGTGTTTGAATTTAATTTTTGCGACCCCATTTGGGGTCGCGACCCATAGTTTGAGAAACGCTGCTATAGTCAAATATGCATTACTCTTTTCATTTTTAAGCATTTTACTAATTCCAAAAATTATAACTTGTATAAGTTTCATGACGAAAACGAAGAAAAATTTGGTACTGCACCAATAAGGAGTAATAATATAAAAGAATAATATGGTTCTATGTATTTATTATAAGAATTATTTTTTTAACTTAAAAATTGCTTATTAGTATGGTATCATCAAATGTTGGCGGCATAATTGATGATAAAAGATTACATCCCATCTAAAGCATCCAGGTGAGAACCGATGAACTCCATCATTCTCTTTCTTGACTGATCCTATCGCCAAGAGCAATGATAAACTCCGAAATGCCCAATGAAGAGCTTATACAATAACCTATGCAACTTATCAGAGTACCAGAATTGTGTTGGCCCAATCCTTTCTATTTTAATCTGAAATAATTTAATTCATTACAAATATTTTAAGCAATATAATTATCATAAAAATTATTAAAATTTAGTACAACTATATTTGAGAGATTATTTTTATTTTTTGAATTATAGGAAGGAGATTTCAAGGTAAAAGACTTCTTGATATAGGATGCGGTCCAACAGTTTTTAGAGCAGCATTAGCTAGCAAATTCTTTTCAGAAATAATTTTATCTGATTATTCCGAACATCATCTGGAAGAAGTTCGGAAGTGGATGAGGAATGAACCATCTTCAAAATATTGGGATGTTTTATTCGAAACACAAGCAATTTTGGAAGGATTCAGGTAGAAATTAAAATTTTTATTCGCAAAATTATTTTTAGCATAAGAATAATTTTGTTGAAGAAAAAATTTTATTTTTTGCATAGTTTCAGTTAAAGGTACTTTGACAAAGAAAAATAGCTATTTTACTGTTTAATTTGCTCAAAATATGTATTAGTTCAATACAAAACAAATCATCGTCATCGTTTATTTATTTATTTATTTTTTGATATTTTTAAATTTCTCGGCTGTAGTGGATTGGTTCCAACATGGATGACTGGATTCAATTCCTAAGTTACATACTTCCACGATTTTCAGGAGGTAAGTGTGATTCCAGTACCAACCAAAAGTTGTTCTTCACCGGCTGAAAAACGACGTTAAAGCACATAGGGAGCATTTTAAGACAAAATGGATTAAAAGCACATAATTGGTTACATACTTCCACGATTTTCAGGAGGTAAGTGTGATTCCAGTACCAACCAAAAGTTGCTCTTAACCGGCTGAAAAACGACGTTAAAACACATAGGGAGCATTTTAAGACAAAGTGGATTAAAAGCACATAATCGTAGAAATAGTAATAATGTTATCGATATAAAAATTTACATAATGTTTATACTAACAAGTAAGTATGAAAGAACAGATGGTCACGCTGAGGGGAGGCCACAATAATTAAAGAACTGTGAATAATATAAACTTGCAGATTAATATTATATACTTAAATTGTAAAAATATTTATTAATCTACAAGTTTCTATTCTTTAAAATATGGAGATATTTTCGAAGTTCGACTTAGAACAAGGATCGAAGGATTGAAGTCGGACTCTTCATATAAATTTTCCAAGGGTGGGATCAACATTCGATCCCGTTCCTCTGGACAGAAAACAAATGTTTTTCATGCTGCCAATACGATGACATCGCTGAGTTCTCACTTGATAAAAATTTTGATTTTCATATCTGAAAAATTAAGGATTTAACTATATATAAATAAGGTGGTGATTTTTATCATTTTGAAATCACAAATTTAGGATTCTGAGTTATTAATTTAGCGTCTATTGATTTCACACACAGCATTTTAGAGCATTTTGTAGAAAAATTTCGTTTTTAGTTTAAATACAGATATCTGGACCATAAAATAAAATAATATGATAATTGCCTTAAATAATTTAATCCCAAAAATATTACACAAGAATTTAATAAAATAGAAAAAAAATTAATAATTTTTACTAATGCAAAGTGAAATATATGGTTCAGTTATCTTAAATTAAAAAAAATTAATTATCAAAACAAAGAAATTATGTTTCAATCGTCAATAACAAATAAATCTACAATAAAATTACAAAAATAAAACTGAATAGTGGAATGAGATCTTCGTTCTAACAATATTCAATTGGTTTCAATAGCTGTTTAAAATAATTGCTTTCATAAGGTTGAAGAAGTTATTCGAGAATTTAAAAATTCTATAAAGATATCATAGAATAAATTTCTATATTATCTTCCTTCAATTTTATTGTCTCTTACAATTCAACTGTATTGTATTTACTGAAAAATCTTTTAGCATCTGCATTATTAGTTGAAGCCCAGATGCATTTTAAGACTGCTTCAGAAAATTTTGGAAATTTTATTTTATTGCCAACAAAATCTGTAAAGAATCTACTCTACTTCTTTATTCTGCTGAATACTTGTAACCATATGACCATAAAAATACTCATACCCTTCTAAAAAATTATCTAAATTCAGAAATATGGAATCTTGGCTTTTTTACTGATAAAGAATTAGTATCAATACATTCATCTAACCGGCGTAAGGAGCAAATGTGCGGGAAGTTAAGCGCCTAAATTTGAGGCTGCATTCAAGCATAGGGCCACACTCTTCTATGGGACCTGCGGACGATATGAATAGGCTTTTGGCCTACTTGCGGTCTGTGGAGTGAGCTATGGGACCTGCGGACGATATGAATAGGCTTTTGGCCTACCTGCGGTCTGTGGAGTGAGCGAGAATAGGAAATGAGAAATTTTCCAGCAAACCGATTCAGAGACTACATTTGGTAAAAAAACAATATCCTTTCTCCCTCCCTCTCCAGAAAGATAGAGAAAGGGTGTACATTGGTAACAGTATTTTCGCCGTTCAGCGGGAGTCCTCGAATAACGATTTTGTGGTTACAAATAAATTTTCGCGAATAGTCGAATCCGTGAATAACTAGAATTCACTGTATATCTTATTGAAATTACGCATAACGTTCTCCATTCGTATTGCAGAATATATTGAAGAAAATACGATATTAACATCTAAAAAGATATAGTTAAAAATAATTAAAATATATCTGGAATGTTTTTAAGTTCTCCGGTACAATGAACAAAAGTTATAATAAATAATTCTTTTCAGATTCGTGACACTATAGTCTGTTTCAAGATAACCTGACAGCAGAACTACCAAAAGAAACACTATATTCATACGCGATTTGTAAATAACAACAATAATTCGTTAAATTTTGTCACGTGATTTTAAAATATATGTTTTAAAATCATCTCAAATTTTATAATTTCGATATTTTATTTTAAAACAACAAATTATAGGATAATATTAAATTAAACTAATAAGAACTATTTTCTTTTGTATAGAAATACTCACAACAATGATAGTGATTTACTGTCAGGTTATCTTGAAATAGACTATAGTTAAACCGAATTTTAATGTACGTCCAAACATCTAGGAAAATTAACACGGCTGATTAATGATCACCATGCCAAATGCAGAACAAAACCTTGGAAATGGGAATTTCTAGAAAAAGGGAAATAATGAGATACACCTGGGACAGACAGTGAAAGCAATCAGATGTAATAAAGATTTATTGAAGTTTAATTTGGTTCGAAAAATTATTTAAAATTTAAATGGCCGATTTCGGATTTATATCAAAGTAATGTATAGATTTCGTATTCTGAATGTATTTCGCATTTTGTCGCAGATTCGTAACAAAAAAAAATTCATTAATAGATGATGAAAAATGGAAATATGGAGTGCAGATCATTTGGGAGCAATTAGCGTTTTATTGCTATTGAGAAAAATCAACATTATTAATCTATAAATAATTGGTATATACGTATTTATAGATATGAACAGAATTTTAATGAAACGCTAATATTTGATAGATTAAATTTTGAATAATTATAATCATATTTATTTGTAAATTGGAAATTATTCCAAATTCCAAATAAAATAATAATTTCTAATTTTATAAATTATTAAAATAAATATATATGCAATATATTTGGTGATAATTTAAATTTTAATAGAAAATATTTATTGATTTTTTTGTTTAACTCGATAAACTTATTTCCATAAATCTCATAATTTCTTGACATTCTTAAATTAAAAATCCAACTATTATATTTTATTACAATTTATTCTTATTTAATTATAAAATGGAAGATATAAATTTGAAAATTTCTCATTTAATAATTCAAATTTCCTGATTTAAAAAATTAAAGACTAACTGAGATTTAAAGATATTTTGAGATTTTTTTATTCAATTTAATTAATTTTAATAATTTTAATGTTGTTTTTATTTTTAAGTCGAAATAGGGAAGAAGGAATAGATATCATCAAGTCTAGAACAAGAGAAAGAATCACAAAAATACTCCTATGTGATGTCTTGAATAAGGAAATCGTTCCAGCGGATATAGGAAAGTTTGATGTTGTGCTTAGTCTCTTTTGTATAGATGCAGCATGTTCTTCACTCGAAGCTTACAAAACTGCTATTAAAAAATTAAGGAACTACCTACTTCCTGATGGAGAATTAGTTTTGGGAGTAGTGTTAGACTGTCCTTACTACATTGTAAAAAATATCGAAGAAAAAATTTTTCATTTATCAATGAGTGAAGAGATGGTACACGAAATATTAGAAGAAGCAGGATTTAAAGAGAAACGCTGTTTTGTAGTAGAAAACAATCAGATTCATTCCATCGGTTGTTTTAGTGGATCATTGATTTTATCGGCTACAATGAAATAATATTTTAATAAATTATATTTTTGTTTTAATTTAGAAATTTATTTGAAATTAGATCGGAGAATTCGGATGATAGAACTCTAATCCTATTAATCGATATATGTGGATTTATACATGCTATATGATTGAAAATTACATTTTCTAAGATGATGTCTTTCGAATAATTGCATGATAAAGCGATCGCTTACAAACTTGGAGACGGAGTTCGATTGAGAATCCTCATTTTTTTCAAATCCTTCAATCTTCTGGTTGATCCCATCATCGGTGTTGACTAGTCTGTGGTACCAGCAATTTCCCAACTGTGATTTGCAGGCATACTGACCTGTGCTGCTGATATTGTAATAACTTATGTCAAAATAAATTAATATTGATTGCATATATTAATATATAAATGACAAACCCATTAATGAATGAGTAGTTTGAAATTTATTTCAAATAAATCATATAAGTTAACAATTATTTAGATAAGACCTGATTTTTTTGAAAATTTCATATGGTCTTTGATACGGTTAATCATTTCATTAATACAATATTTTTAGAGATTTCTGGAATTTTAAAATATTAACACAAGGAATGGTTTATTTTGTATAAAAGTATTATTTATACAAAATAGTAGCGATATGAAATAAGAAAATCTGACTGTAAAAAATTTAAATTTATAGTATTAAGATGAATATTTTACATATTTAAATTCATTTTATACTCTATACAGTTAGGAATAAAGATAGCATTACTTTATAAAGAAAATATATGATTATTATTATTAAAAGATTAGTTGATCCATTTCAGAATACCATACGATATACGATCTTTCCCCCGTCAGTTAGTACTCTGCCTGAGTGAAAGTTATATCTGTTACCAAAACAATATTCTATACCGCCAACCATGGCATACCACCACTGGTTGGCAGTACTCATTGTTGCCATCAATGTATATAGATATTAAACCAATATATGAGAACCCTGATACACTTTGGTGGGATCCACAACTTATAACAGTATTGAAAGCAACGTAAAACCTATAAAGAATTTATTGCTTTTATACTGATTCCAATCGGAAGTTTCTAATGGCATTACAACAAATGATTATCATAATCCCAACCTAAAGTACCGCCTGTTTAACAGGCCATCATACCCAGTGAGGGACGTCACCGGAGAAGCCAGTGATACAAGACCTACAGCACCAGTAGACAGCGATAACAGAAGAACTGTTTCCGGTCAGCATGTCGCTAGAAGTTCCGATGTGCCGACCTGACGGCTTACACAAACACAAAGAGTGGACTATCGTCGTCTTGCCGGACATCCTCCTCGAAGAAGACAAATTGTATAGTTCTAATTTTCTTTTCAGCAGTAGTAATTGTAAATCCAAAAAGCTTGAGTCACTGAAACATTTTGGAATTAAAAAATAAATGATATCCCATCAAAGACATCTCATATGTAAAAAAATAAGCCAAGTACAGCATTATCAAAGCAGGAAATTTGTGAAAATTTAGATCCGTTATTTTGGTTGATGTTATCATATATATTCTTAAATCGTCAAACAAGTAGCGCATCTAAATTTATTACAATGTAGATGCAACTACTTGTTTGATGATTTAAGAAAATAATATGAAAACATCAACAAAATAACCGATCTAAATTTTCATAAATATCCTGCTTCGGTAATACTGTACATGGCTTATTTTTTACATATTAGATGTTTTTGATGGGATATTTCATATAGGTGAGAGAAGAATATAAATATATAATTTTGAAACTTATCAATTAAAATTCCATATTAAAATTTAAAAAATAAAAAATCACAGAAATTATATAAAATAACGAGTAAATTTAATTATGCGGCGCAATTTATGCAAGAAGCTGACACACATTATTTTCTTCTTCTTTCGCCTCAGTTGATATTCCAGGAGGTTCTAAGGCCAAGCAATGATTTTTCAAAAAGTTTTTACATAAACTTTAGGATTAAATTCTTTTAAAGGTTTCCCATTTAAGGAGATTGTCATTAAATCTGAAATATGTTATACGGTCACAGAATATCATCTTGTTGTGGAAATATTGTTCATCGAGCTGGAAGCTCGTTCAACTTCAGCACTACTAATAGCATGATAGTCCATAATGACGTTAAATATAATGGAAATATTTGTTTGCTTGTTTAATTATGGAATAAATAAACAAGCAAACAAAAAGAAGAAGGAACTCGCAAATTAGAGACAAATTTAACAAAGGGCTTTCGCGAGCCCCCTAAAGTTCACCACTGTGTATAACTAATTAATTTATAAATTAATTTATTTATCCTCATTAATGTCATTTCAATCTAAAAATGTATGTATCTCAAAGACTACGGAATGAAACTTTATAAATCCTTTTGATTTATGTTTTTATGAATTGAACTTAAAGTCTAAGACTATTAAATATATTTTTTAAATATTCATTCTAAAAAATATACATAATTTCAAATATCGGCAAAACTTTATATCTTATTCCATAGATGGCGCGATGTATCTGACTGGAATGTTTGCTTTCTGGTTGATGAAGTTTCGTCATTATTTTATCTCTTACAAGTTAGTCAATAATTATGCATAATTTAATACTCAAGAAGGATATATAGTATTTAAAATACACAAAAATCAATAAACTGTACAAACATCTATTTTAACTACAAACGTCAACTCAATGCATCAATTTTACGCAAAGACCTGATTCTACATTTTTTTTTTTTTTTCAACAGATGACGCCACTTTCCACTCAGTAAGAGTACTAAGTGGCGGGGCGAAACAAGCCCTTCCACAGGCTGCCCACCCCTGCGGAGGGGTCAGCCGGATTGTGGAGGACGGGGATCGACGGGCTGGGCCCGGACCCCATGATAAATATTTTCAAGGGGTGGGACCCGAGACTCGAACCCGGGTCCTCCAGAGTGGAAAGCCGAAGCGTTTCCACGCGGCCAATCCGGCCGACCCTAATTCTACATTAAGGTTACTCTCACATTTGACATTTATTTGCTTTTTTGACATAGACATCTAATTTCCAAAGATATTTTTTGATTCTTTTTTAAAACTCTATTACAATCAGATTCACAGTTTTAGTATAAACTTAGTTTAACTAAACCTGGTTTAAACTGATGTTAAACAAAAGAGTTTAATCACTAGGTCGGCGTTGGTATCAGTATCTCCTTCATAGCAGTTGAATTTCTATAGAGTTACACGTAGAATCTTTTAAATAAAACATAACACTGCAAAATATTTTTAGCAGGAATTTCGCAATATTTTGATAAATTAGAATGAAAACACCTTAGAGTTATCCTTAACATTTTATGGACTTAAATGATAAAAAATAATATTTCAAAATTTTTAACGTTAGTTCACAACTACCATTTTTAAATCAACAATTTTGCAGTTGTGACCTGTTTTTTTCTTTGATTCTTCAAATGTGTCTGATATAATGCCAATTAATGCAATTCTATTTGCTCCGAAATTACTAACAATAAGTTTTTGTAATGTTAATTCTACAGAAAAATGGATTAAAAAATTTTAAACAAAAATTGAAAATGTATTTCAGTACAATGTCCAGTATCAGAGCCGTAACTAGGGTACGCAGCGCCTGTGGCAAGGGTCAAACTTGCGCCCCCCATTTTTTTTCATTTAAAGGTAACAATGCTGAAACTGAATTATCTCATTCAAAATGAGCTGATTTGGAATCTGCTGTAAGATATTTGTTTGAATGAGCAAATAGATCTGTACAAATCCTTTTTTTTATAACTTTTCTTTAGGCCTTTCCATGAATTTTTACTGAAGAGGCAGAAACCCAATGATTTATTGTAAATTTTTACTTTATCAATAAAAATAGCGCCTTTTCTACTTGCCGCCTTTGTTTAGGATACAACTTGGTCACTCTTACACCCAATGATTTATTGTAAATTTTTACTTTATCAATAAAAATAGCGCCTTTTCTTGACTTGCCGCCTTTGTTTAGGATACAACTTGGCCGCTCTTACCCATGAATTATCTCTTCTAAGAAATAAAATGAAAGAAAAACATAACGCTATGTCTGCGAACGTTTATCGAAAAAAGCCATTTGACCGCAAATAATGGAAATCAATTTAAAAATTTGCGCCCCTAATCAAGCTGCGCCCGTGGCGAATGCAGCCCTAGTTACGGCCCATGCCAGTATAATAATTCCGTTTGAAAAATTAAACAAATAAATTATTTGATAGGCTGAATTATTGTATCTGAGAACAGAGATCATAGAAATGCTGAAAAAGAACTTTATTTATTAAAATTTATGGATCAGAACAGACATACTATGAGCATTTGAAGAAAAACTTGTTGCATTTTAATGTAAGTTGGCAAATAAGGCATAATTCCTTGATAATGGCAACATTATAATTACTTTTCATATGATAATTTAAAACACTATTATTTGTTGATAAAATATTGGTAAATAAATTTTCGTGTGTATCAATTTCAATTCCATTCCTACTTTTCATATGATAATTTAAAACACTATTATTTGTTGATATATTGGTAAATAAATTTTCGTGTGTATCAATTTCAATTCCATTCCAAAAATAATATTTTAGTTCAAACTTTTCTATGATACATATCTCCTTTAAGAAAAATAATTTTCTGAAATTTATTTTTGTATCTGATAGAAATAAGTATGTACAGTTAATAGTTTTGAAAGAGGGAAAATATTTCATTATTTAAAATAATTTATCATTTCATATCTAGTAGAGTAACTGGGGGTATTATGGAATGGGAAGATTATATGGAATAGTATGGTTTCTCATAGAGGAGGTGGTGTTGTGAAATATATATATATATATATATATTTAACGTATGAAAAAATTTTTTAATATTTTTAATAGGAAGTTTCGAAAGTTGCAGATGTCTGTTAATCTTCAAGTTATCTAATAGTTCTTTATTAAGATAACAAGAGAATAAAGCTGGAAATCTCTAGGATTACCTGCCTTATCCTTTCAGCTGGCAACCATATACCTTCAATCTGATCGACTTTCTGTCGTCCGTTGACGCATTCTGCATGATGAATGATTGCAGAATTCTTCTTAAAAATGGTCTGGTCAGGGTTGGGATGACGGGTTGAAAGCAACCTGCCATTAAGCCAGTGCAACAGCCTCACCCCTTTCCTGCTTCTGGACTACTACCGAATAATGACACCATACTGGATCAATCAGAGACGTTTTATCTCCTCGGAAACCTTTCTTAGACAATGAACATCGCTGTATTTAATCTTACATGATAATAATTACATAAAAATGACCGTTTTTATTTATTTAATAATACAATAAATATTAATTAATTTAAAAATTATATTATCTGGAATTTTTTCTTGATGTACTGCTATAATAAAGGTGTATTATGGAATTATACATTTGGGTATTACTATAGAAGCATCATATGAGTCAACCCATCGTAATTATCTAGAACACGAGACATCTGCTCAGCTAAAGTTCCGCTCAACTGGATTATAGAAATTAGACAAAGTCTACTTAACAATATGATTAAATTCATTGTTGTTGTATGCTTGCTAGCCAGGTAGCAGTTATCAAATATGCATGAAATGCCCTAGAGAATGGGATGGACTAAATTTGTGTGTCGTTTAATTTTCTCATAGTCATTCACCCTCTGGTTTTGGGTGTGTCAGTTTGTGGATAGAAAACCTGCTCTCATGCTGGTATAGTAAATATAATAGATAAATTTGATACGAATTATAATATCTTTATGGATTTTTATCTTAGTTACTGTAACTTAATTTTATTCCTAAATTAAATTAAAGAGGAAGAAAGAAAGAAAGAAAAAGAAAAAAAATATCGAGTATCAAATTCTAATCTTTTATTCTTTTTAAAAATATCTCGCATGAAAGAGCTTTTGTCTTTCGTATTATTATTATTATTTTTTTAATTAAAGAAAGAATTTTGTTTTTAATCTTTAGAAGTCTGTAAAGTATAAGAAAAACACATAAACACGCAAAAAGAAAAAGAAAAAAAATCATCAATCAATAGATAAGAGTTACGCATCATTACCCAAAAAGGTATATTCGATAATCAATATATATGGAAAATTTAACAATTTCGGAACTAAGAAACGATCAAAAATACCTCTTAATAAGATAAGTACACGAATTTGATTGTTTCCTTACAATTAGACTGTTGGTTCCGCTGCATTTTAGTCGGAGAGATAACCTAATTTATTTGTTTTCACTTTACATGGTGGTCAATGAAACAATTCCCATGTCGAAGGAATCAACTAAATTGTGATAGATAACTATGTTGCATGAAGTAGCATAGATATCTATCACCAGAAATAATTGATACAAGAAAACTATTGTATATATATGTAACATTAATGTCAAAACTTAAGTTAACTATACGTATAACGATATTAAATATATATTTATGTGTTATAGAATATGCGATTGTTATTAATCAATTAATAACTGGAAATTTTAAAGTTTCGTTAATTAATAAATAAGTTAAATATTTTAAAAATCGAATGGAATTGTCTAGTAATCTTTCAATTTATGTAACATTAGATTGAACTAAAGTTAATTACAATCGTAGCTTGAGGTAATTTTGTAGAATAACTGAGGGAAGAGGTATAGGTATCAAATTACTCTTTCCTGTGGTTACGTTAATACTGAGATAGTGTTTCCAGTGGCCTGTAGAAAGTAAGACATATTTACTTGGTGGATACATAGGTAATACAATCCCCAGGCTATACTATACTCTGAGAAAGAACAAACAGACAGGAATGCACCAACTAAATATTGACACTTTACTCTTTCCAAAATGTAGGGAATTAATCCAATAGTTTCCTTATACTTTCATGCTTTAATGTATCGGTTTCCATTTATTTAAATCTCGGTTGTTTTATCTTAAAAATTTTACCTTTGAAGATAACGGAAAATATAGTTTTTTAAGTTTTCGTTTTTGTGATATTTACAATCGGTACGCTAAAGGAATTGCTGAAAGGTTTTTTTTTTATTTTTTGATGCTTATCTTTATGTTGAATTGATGTCTGTCTCCCCCATAACTTTTTCAAGATATATATTTATGTATTATAAATTTTGTTTTGTTACTTTTTTTACTAATTTAACAAAATAATACAGCTAAAATTATTTGATATATCGATTATTTTTAGGGAATAATATTCCACGATAAAACAACTTCCAGACGTCACATATGAATTTTTTAGTATTTTTATTTTTTTTTTTTTTAGTTTTGTACAAAATTATATTTGTGCTAAAATTTCCTCGTTAATAATTAAATCTGCGAGTTATATAACATATTATAAATTATTTTTATTATTGCATATAATTATGCTTTACGTAAATTATATATAAACTATGTGAAAATTATGAAAATTCTGCAAATTGCTGTTTTAATAAGTATACTGAATTTATTCTTTTATAAGTTTTTATATAATTAAAATTATGATTTTCCTTATCGAAACATTATTAAAAGGATTTTAAAATGTGTAATTTAATACAGATAAAAGTATGCATTATAATTTTCTTTTCTTTTCGAATGTTATTCACCTATAAATCCTTTGTTCTTCGGAAGTTTTCTATCCGTTTTTGTGATTGATTCACTGTCAATAACTTAACTCAGAATACACATTAGAACAATAATTATCCAATCAGATTAACCTCCTCTGATTTAGCTGGTAGGCATGTGCAAAGAGAAACTTGATCCTTAGAGGGGACCAAGCCGATCCATTTCTCTCTAATGTACACGTAACCTATCGGTTCCCTAAAGAAAACAATCACCGATCCCATCCCCCACGGGAACAGAAGGGTCTTCTCTTCTGCCAAATCTTGTGATAAAAAATACAAGAGAGATTCTGAACCCCAGGACTCAAGCAGTCAGATGCAGTGAGAGCATCTCGAGA
Organism: Olivierus martensii; assembly: GCA_000484575.1. Taxonomy (NCBI): domain Eukaryota; kingdom Metazoa; phylum Arthropoda; class Arachnida; order Scorpiones; family Buthidae; genus Olivierus; species Olivierus martensii. Next base: position 6,661 of record AYEL01016002.1, on the reverse strand, counting down.
GAATTATGTACGGAAGATTATGAAGATTATTTGAGTTTGTGGGTAGAAGACTCGTAATATGATATTGTTGCTTATATTGTTGGTGGTTGAACCAACTCTATACAATCTCATATACCGCAATCCGATCTATAAGCAGGGGTTGTGATCTTTCGGTCATTGTGCGTTTACCTCGCTATAGATTTGCTATTTGATGCTGGAAAATAGTAATGAAAAGAAGATTGAAAGCCGATATTAACCTTGACATGTTATCAAATCCGGTGGGATTATGCAGATGTTGAAAATAGTAATGAAAAGAAGATTGAAAGCCGATATTAACCTTGACATGTTATCAAATCCGCTGGGATTATGCAGATGTGCTTAAAATTCTAATTTATATTTTTCGTTACGCTGAAAACCGCTTACAAGTTACTGATTTAATAATAAGCAATCGCGCGAAAATTAAATTTTTGCTGAAATAATTTTAACCTTTTATAAATTTATAAAAATTACTGTTTTAATTTTAAAAAAAAAGTTAGACTTGCGATTTTTTTCCTATCGAGACTTTTTCGCGTGCTTTATTCTCCAGATAATTGCCGCAGAGTTTCCTTTATAAACGTCACTTAATAACTCGACCGAACTATTGAAAACCTGAGCAAAGCCTCTGGCTAAACATTATTATGGTTTAGGCAACAAACTACGCTGACGTGAGACTTCCAATGTCCGTTAGACTCTCAACAACAAGAGACCCACTGTTGGACACCAATAATCTAATCTCTATTCATAACAACAGTACTGATCTCCCAGTAGGATAGCAAATTACTCATAGCGCTTTGCAGCTTCCTTCAATGCGTAACCTTTTAATACGTGGCCCATTTGACAGGATCCCCCTGAGTAGATCCTTAATGCAGGCGCAGCTCTTTCATCTCTTCCCTTGGGTAACTAACTTCGATGCTTGTTGTGAAGTCCCAGCTAATTCATTTAGTCCAGGATATGTTTTCAGTGCTTACAGTTCCGCATCTTACATTTAATGCAAGAAATAGCCCGTTAAAGATTACTCGGTGCAAATAAAGTTCTTTGACAAAAATCTAATGATTACATATAGATAGCATTTGGTATTTGACTTCGAATGTTGTTTAATTCACCTGTTAGGAAAAAGAGAAAAAAAAAGAAATAAAAAAGCAAAGAAAGAAAGAAAACCCTTTTCAAGCAACGACTAAGTGAAATTCTTTAAGGTTCTTGCTGCATTTACTTAGAATTACTTGATGGATGTGACAAGAACCGTTTCTTTTATTGACTGGGACGGAAATTAAATACAGGATATTCAACCAAGTGCGTTGAAAAGTAAAGAAAGTTAAATCGCTAAAGCGAAAGAATCAAACATTAAATATATCAGGCAATATAACAATTTGGTTACAAATTAAATTAAAAAACAAAATTTAGCTTTGTTTGAATTCATATTTTAATACATTAATGCTCAAAATTTAACAGAAATAGTTAAAAAAAAAGATCGCTAATCGCTATTTAAAAAAATGTTATCGTCTAATAGGTATTATTTATGATGTTCGACTTATTATCCTTCCATTTCCAAATAGCTTAGCGGAATAAGATAATTTATATAATTATCTTCATAAAAATATAAGTGTATAGTTTATATAATATATCTAGCTAAAAATCATTGGCATAATTTACTTTTCCCGCCCATCTTACCGGTGCAGTTCACATTTAACTCGCATAAGACTGCATCCAGTTGACATTAATTACTCTATCGTGTGTCATTACTATTGGTAGGAATTGGTAACTACCAGCAAACTTCAAATCTCCCATCTAATTCAAAGTTATTGGTGATTTTAAATCGACTCTAAATATGCACGAGACAAAAATATGTCCCATCCTTAACTCTCTAGGGAGAAACGTTAGTGAAAAAAAATTTTCAAAATCTAATTTTAAAACAAGCTGAAGGACAATACACCTTTCCCGTATTTAATCACGAACTACATTTAAACCTATTAAAATTTAACACAATCTGAATAATTTAAGTATAGTTGAAGGAAGGACAAGGAACTGGTGGTCCGATTATAGAAGTACGGGCAGTTGTAAACATAGCTACTGGTATAACTATGCTTTCTCTCACTCTCTTCAGTGCAGGACAGTAATGGTCTCTGCAGTCAGAAAGAAAATTTGATTATCGTTGCTTCGCAGGAGACATATAAATATCATTACTGAACTACCCAACACTGGCTAAACACGAATCGTTTGATTTCTCTTTGATTTTACTTTAAATCCGGATTTTTCTTGCAAATTGCCCATTGCTTAATGTAATTACTAGTTGGCAAAAATTATATACATATACAATCATTTCAAAAAAGCAGAAAAATAAATTTATGACATTTTGCCTTCGGTAAATAGAAAAATTAGCTCTTGTCGCTTTCGATGAGTGAATTTCTGTCCCAACCACTGCTAAACTCCAAATACTATTTCCTGCTATTATTTTCCAGAATGGTTTCTTTGTTTCCTCTACTAATTATTAATTGTATTTCTAGAGATATAAAAAAATATATAGAAAAATAAAAGAGAGAAAGAGCAATGTTGCAGATGTTAGAGAAAGTTACTAATATTTTTCTTTAAGGTAAAAATTCTATTTGTCAAAGTTTTGGGAGAAAGTCACGATTTCTATCTTGCAAGTGAGCGTATACACTGTTAAGTACGTAATGTGTGTGTTTTATGATGTACCATTCATCATCAATTTTAAGCGTATGCATTCACCAATAGTGTGGAAAGAAACTATTAATGAACTATGACACTTTGACTATTCTAGACAGAAATTATCCGTGACAAGGGGAATAGAACGCAAGAGTGCAAAGAGCAAATAGCAAAGTAGCCGATGTCTCATTTCTCTATTTTGCCACTAGGGTAGTAAGTGAGGTACGTCAACCTATATTAAACATACTCTTTGTCATGACAGAAAATTGAATTTTCTACTCCTTAGTAAGGACATTAGCTGTGTCAGGATGCGTTCAGTCTATCCTCCCTTTAGCCGTTTCAGCCGTACATAGCGTATTAATTAGGTATGGAAGGTGGGGTGGAGCATATCTCTTTAAACCGTTACAGATAGGATAAAAAACTTCGTTGGCTTTTAGAATTTAAGCATTCATATACTCACACAGACTATATACATTTATATGCTACCACAGAATAGTTGAGTGTGCTTTTCTCGCCTTATTACAAGTTCTTTCGAATAATTATCAAAAATCAGTTTAATAAAAATATTCATCTATACACAACAACTATATATCTTTTCTCTATCGATATATAGATAACGTAACAGAGCACGAAAACAGTTAGGCAATACGGGGGCCTTTCATGACATTATGCAATTAAATTCTTTATCAGCTTTCAATATGTTAAACATAGTTAACGAGTATAAATTTTTAACATTTTCTGATATTCGAAAATTAAATTATTGCCTATACACGTCACGTCATACCACGCATAAGATGTATAGTTAATTAAGTCTATATTTATCGAAAAAATTTCTACGAAGTGATTACTAATACCGAAAACAATAGCCCCAATTACAAATTATTTCTGTCAAGAGAAAAGATAAATTATCTTCTTTTTATTTTCGCTGTTAACAATGAAGCGTATCTATTAATTGTTTATGTTTTTGTTGAGGTACATAAATGGAATTTAATATCGATGAATAATTAAAATCGATAAATATAACTAAATGCGACATGTTTCCAATGCGGTTATTAACTGTACGAGTACGTGATATGTTTTATTAATGCGTTAAACTTGCATATTAAATGTTTAAACTCTCCATTTTTTTTTAATTTAAGATTTCGGAGGATAAAAATTACAAAAATAGAAGAAGTAAAATTTTATACGTGCAGAATATTTTTTTAACTGTCTTCTTTACCTAATCCGGAATTTAAAGTGATCAATGAGGTTATAATAAACCATGTCTAAGACTGACAAATAGAGTTAGAAGAGAGTCTAATGTTGTCAATGGCGCCGGATATTGCCTTAAGTTTCGAAATGCTTAAGGTACCATACGCAAATCAATCTTTACCTAATCCGGAATTTAAAGTGATCAATGAGGTTATAATAAACCATGTCTAAGACTAACAAATAGAGTTAGAAGAGAGTCTAATGTTATCAATGGCGCCGGATATTGTCTTAAGTTTCGAAATGCTTAAGGTACTATACGCAATCAGCTCGCCAATGTTAACAAACAAACAAACGGCGAATTTCATACTTTGGATTCTGGATACATTCGTCTTCGTAATTAAATTCATAAAGATGCACTCGATTCCGACAATTCGCCTCCTGCCATCTGACGGTAAATTTTTACACTATTCCGATTTCGTTTAATTTTAAAAAATGAATTATTTTTCGAACGAATTTCACGACTTATTTCAATTTTTAAATTACAAAGAAAGAATTTATCATGCGGCATAAATAATTTTAACTTATAAACAATTTCTTCAGTTAACATTTTTTTAATGCTATATACAATTTTTAAGAATTAGCATTAAAAATTATTCATGCTAAGCTAAGCTAAACAAAATTCAAATTAAAATTAAAAAATGTATGTATTGTATATACGGTCGAGTTTTAACTAAAATTAAATTTTTAATACTATCAAACATTTAAAAAATTAATTGTTTAAGCTTCGATGTTTAAAAAAATATATCATAAAAGCTTCGTATGTTATTCGGGATAAGAATCGTGTTTAATAAATAGGGTGACGAATCGTTTTTTGATTATCTTTTTAGATAGACTACGGTACTTACAAACTAAGAACTGATAAAATCTGAATATCGATTCGGATATTCCGTCTTTCAAACAAATTTTTCCGAATTTAATTCTGGAAATTGGTGTGTAATTTAGTCGAACTTGAAAACAGAATGCTTTCTTACCGCATTATATATATATAATTATTATATATATATATATATTTATATTTAATGATGTTATAATATAATTTTTATTTACTCAAAGAGGTAAAAATATCTCAATATCTAAAAATTGCTTGATTTATATGAGGAAATCGAAAATAAATACTATTGTTATCAAATTTATCTGAATAATCATGTGAATGGATAACAGAAATTGCGATTATATATTCGCATAATTGCAACACCAACAAGATATGCATTAGAGTCCGTTGAAGTCGGTAAAAAGTTCAATTCTTCCGAAACAAATGGATCCTTCGAAAATATTAAAGATGCTGTCAGCAATTTACTTAGGTAAGTTTAACTTATCTTTTTTATATTTTGATATATGTTAAGATATAATGTTATTTAAATAAATTTGAACTAAACCACTATAAAATACAATCATATCCCGAGTTTCGGTTCCGGTTTCTCGACTTATGGCGTTTCGGACTTAACAAACATTTTGAATTGCTATCATTCATCGAAGTTTCAGTGTTTAATTTGTAGTTATGACTCTTCAGCAGCAAATTTTTGAAAACAATGCTTTCTTTTTTTCAAAATAAAGTCTGTAGTATTTACTTTAGTAATATACATGCTTCATTTATGTTAGTTATGTGCGTACAGTACATGACAATTGCAGTGCATTACATGCATTGATAAGTGAATAAATGACAATAGCCTACTTCGAGTTATGGCATCAATTTGGAATCTAAAATGACATAATACTTGGGTATGTCTGTAATAAAACGTGCATTTAAAAAATACGAGCGGTTTAGAATTATTACTGGTTTCCAAAAATTTAAACTTAATCACTTATTATTAGCACACGTTTAGACAGTGAATGAGAATCAATTAGCCAAAATTTTATTGCATTTTGATATAAATCATAATTTTAAAAATAATATAAATCTATATAAACTGAAAAAATATTGTATAACCTATATAATAATACCTTCAGATACACTGTCAACATAGAAAAGTTTTATGTTTTCTATATTCCTATTAAAATGACATAAAACTTGAACTTTTCTTCATTTATTTTTATATTTTTTGATATTTAAAAAGTTTACTTTGTGAAATAATATATTTATGAATAAATTTGCTCTACTTTTATTACAATAAATACCAGTTCTTTATCACTGGCCAATCATTACAAAATCTGTATAATATTTTAAAATTTCTTGATGTTATTTTGGAAAAACAATTAATCTTTCTACTACTACTTCTAATATATATATATTAGTAGTAGTAGAATATATATATATATATTTTATCGAATTTATAATTCAAATGCTTTAAAGAGAATATTTGATAGACTAACCTTTTAAAAATTTCTTCATACCATAGAAAAGATTTTTCAATTTTAAAATATGTTTCACAATTAAGTTTTCTAAATCGGGAGTAATGTTCACTTTATTGAAAGGTTTTATTCCTTTTTTTATATACACAATATTTTGTACTTTTTCCACTAAGAATGTCTACTTGGAAATACGAAACGCTGTTGCTGCGCAATTCGACCCCCAATTTCTCTTTTTTATTTGGTCTTTATTGCTTTTTCCGAATTCTAAACTCTATTTTATATATATATTTTTTCTGTCTTACAAGTTAGTTCCTTTCTTTAAAACTGTTATTCATAAAAATAAAAGCGTTTAATTATATTTTAAAATTTGATAATATTTAACATAAGAAATTTCAAACATATGTTTAAATATTAAATTTAAATAAATATAAAATATATATAA